>JANAVB010011999.1:6243936-6246267 GCA_029216955.1 Iris pallida | reverse complement strand
GCTGCCCTGGAGCTCTGGCAAGTGGTGCCTAAGGGTGCTGATGTTGATGCTATGCTGGAGAACGATAAGCCTGCTTGGTGCTAGCAGGCCTTCGGCTGGAAGCCTGGGGCTTGGATGGCCCCCGGTGTCCGGTAGCTAGCCGCTTATAAGACAGAAGGCGCTCCTCTATACTCGAGCTAGCTCAAGAATCTGATAGTAGTCGGTAGTTCCATCACCACCAAGTATATGCCGATGTCAGGGATCAGACCATGGCAAATCTATGTGCCATCTCCTCTGGGTTTGAAATCAGGCTAGGGGCGAAATGGCTCAAACGACTAAACTCTGTCACATACTCGTCAACAGAATGGTTCCCCTGCTGGAGGTTCTGGAATTGTAGCCCCATGGCTACTCTAGCAGTAGTCGAGAAGAATTTCTTTTTGAACTAGATCTTGAACTGATCCCAAGTGGCTCCCCCTCTCGCGAATAGTGGCTCATTCCTTAACCAAACTCCTGCTAAGTCTGTCAGTAGAAACCCTGCTGCCTCGACCTGAAGGTCACCTGGCAACCTAGTTCTGAGGAGCTTCTTCTCTACTGAGTCCAACCAGTCATCTGCGACTATGATGCCCTCGGTCCCCATGAACTCCTTGGGGTTCAAGTTCATGAAGTCCTTGATATTCCCCGCTCTAGGTTGAGACTCTACCGGTGGTGGGATCATAATACGCTTATCAGAGCGCTCCATGCTCTGGCAAAGTAAGGTGGTCTGCTCCTGATGGGTTGTTAGGAACCCCTAGATCAGAGTAAGTAGCTGGTTCCCGTCGAGAGTGACGGAAGCCTGGGCAGGTATAACAAAAGGTGGTGGTAGGAGTGTTGGGTCCTACTGGGACTATGATGTAGGAGGTGGTAGAGGCATCTGGGTTGGTGGATTTATGGAGTGGGGGTGTATGGTAAGTGGGGTGTATGGTAGGTGGAGGTGGGAGTGTTTTGGTCAACTGGTCGACCGGCTGGATAGGAAGTACGTCATTTTCAGGTGTGGCATACTGGGATGAGCGTGTGAGCACCATCTACTAGAAAGTAAAAGAACTTATAAGAACTCTTTAAGTAAACAAATCACAAACAAACAAAAAAGTTTAATTTATAATAACGGTCCTATGTTGTAATGAGTTTCCTATGTTGCCATCCTAGTAATCCTCTAGGTATTCTAAATGTTATTCCTAGTGTTATCTAGTTATCTTAAGTTCCTATTTGTAGGCATACATGGTACAATGACGTAACCAAACAACTTAGTCAGAGGACCTGCATGGGCTACCACTAAAAACATGTCACGACCCGCAATCCAAATTATTGGGCCAGGCCAAACCATGTCCAGCCTACGCTTGAGATAAAGTATAGTAAGCTGTTCTAAAAATAAACAATACAAGATCAAAGTGTGCTAACAGTTCTATTTGTCATATTGAAGAAAAATTATCACAAACACAAAGTCATCTAGCATACGAATATGTTCAAAATACATAACTAAATGTAAAACTGGATACAGGTCCAGTAACAAAATACATAGTCTAGACAGTCCTGCTCTCTAAGTACAGAGCGACTAAAATAAACTAGATGAGGTCCCCTGCAAGTACATCCTCGTAGGGTAAAGCCTGATCCTCGATGGTGACTCCATAATAGGAATCAAATAGCAACTCCTCCTCGCTAAGTATACCTACAACTTTATTCTGTCAGAAAGGGAGCAAGTACTGATTCTACAGACTAAATATACGAAGCATGAAATGAACAGAGGTGTAATAAACAGGAATCATGGCATATCATAATCTATCATGTCAAGGATACATATGTCATGGCGACAGACATATATGTAATGTTTAAAACTGGAGCAGGTATGTCATCGTCAATAGGTGTAAAATGTACTGTGGCACAAGTATATAAATATACTTCCATACAAGTAAGCAAGCAATAGATGTACATACGTACAAATATAGTTGATACGCCTACGACAAGGTATACATATAAAATGTCAACTTTGCTCGGTACATACGTACGGAAGAAGGGGGCATGATCACGAACTCAGCTATCAGTTTCCCCATAACCCAATTTATAACATTTGAGTGATACTGAGAGCAGTATAAAGCATGGTAGGTACTGATAACGGTATAAAGCATGTGAAGATATGACTTGCAGCTCAAGAAATAGTATTTCAATATAATTCATTCACAGTCTATTATCACATGCAGTAAATAAAGTTTGTAGGGGTACTTGTCTTGTACAAAGCAAGGGTATGTATATGAATCTATAGATGTCCGATATCCCGTCACTGTCAAAAAGGATATACAAACTTAGTTTTTATACTAAGCT
>JANAVB010011999.1:6106436-6241436 GCA_029216955.1 Iris pallida | reverse complement strand
TGCAAAAATTAATTTGCACAGACAAACCAAATATTACAATTTTGATTTAAAACATTTGATTTAATTGCAAACTGCTATAAAAACAATTTAAATAATTGCAAAATGATATTTTAAGTCTTAAAAACCATTTAACATTCATTTAAAAATTCTAAAAATTCGTAATAATAATAAAAAATTATTTTCAGGCTAAAATAATCATTTGTAGTTTTAAAAACCCTAATTTAAATATAAACTAAATTTAGGGGCTTACAATATGGTCTCTAAAGTTGTCAAACTACCTGTCTACGGGTTCGATTTGATGAGAAAAATCCAACCGTATGTCCAAAGTTGGATTCCAGTGGGCCGTGCATAAATTCTTCCGTTGGATCGGATCGCGGGCCCGTAAAAATCGTGGTCCGGTCGACCTTCTCAGAATCAGACCAAACTTGGCTCACAGGACCAAAAAAATGAAACGGTCCCGATGGTGCAAGTTTTGTCTCGAGGTGACGAACGTGCACAAAGTAATTGGGGAATTTCGGAAAAGGCTGATACGGGGATTTCGACGGATAAGGGTTGATTCCAACGTGCACACACGTCCAAATCAACTTTCGCAAAAGCCCACACATCCGGGTATACCATACGCGTCTTTCGATACAATTGGTACACGACGAAGTGGTCCAGTTTGGTGGGACGCACTCCGTATCACAAAATTTTTAATTAAAAAGGGGGTTAATGGAAAGTATTTATTACTAAATACAAAGAGTGTCTTATGGCTCCTATTTCTTCTCCTCCTATTTGTCCATGTTTACGTGTACAATAGTAGGTAGGGACATTATTTATTCTTCTACTTAGCATTAAAGAGAAGCCTAAGTTTATATTAAGGTTTATTTGAAGGTCCAACCCAGCAAAGATTCTTGAGTTGTATGTAGAGAATGGTGGCGATATCACCTGAGAGAGAGAGAGAGAGAGAGATTGTTCTGAATAAGGACTTCGACATGCTACATACGTGCGGATGCCGGCTTGCTTTGGGATATGGCAGTAACGTACGGCTCTGAGCCTCTAACGGAATAAAATAGTTATAGAAGAGGGTTTGGTGATGACGTCGGACTGGGTCTGGGTCGTCTCGGCTTCGGTTGTCACATCACATGATCGAGGCTGCACTGTGATGGACACGGTTGTACGGCTCCAGTTGTATGCAGGAAAAGTTTGACTATTTGATCACCGACCAACCAAGTCTATTTACATACTTATTCGATCGATCATAAATTTTCTTTTCTGACCATATCATTCTATTCGAAGGCTACTCGCTAACTTCCTTATAGAAGCATGGAAAAGAATAAAGAAAGGTTCATGCGGCCAAGGATCTCTATGCGGTTCAGAGAGCCCATGCGGCTCATGGATCCATGCGGTTCAAGAGTCTATACGGCTCGAATAATTCCATGCGGCCCAGAGAGGAGCCACGTGGCCTTCAACAGCTTCTTCCCTTCGTCTTTTGCTGTATTTAATGCCCTGATGGCTGACAACTCTGACAAAATGACAGCTCTGACAAAAAGGGGCAATAATGACTGACGCAATGGCACGTCCCTAGGGAAGAGGAGAAAATCTTCTCGCAGCTGGCAGAATCCATCTAATCCCGAGGCATGCGGCTGCGGCCGCTCATCAGCATACGGCTGCACCCTTTATGCGGTCGTCCATCAGCATGCGGCTGCACCCTTTATGCGGCTGCCCATCAGCATGCGGCTGCATCCCTTATGCGGTCGCTCATCAGCATGCGGCTGCCCACTCCCATACGGCTGCCCATCTTTATGCGGCCATTTAGCCTCATGCGGCCCACTCATCTGCGACTCTGCCAAGATGATTGAGACACGTGGCAGTCTTATCTTCCTGGGATTATGGGCGTTAACAAATCTTAATCAGATTTGTTGCAATAAATGCCCAGATCAAATCAAATCGAGCAAATTAGACACGTGGCAGGCCATTACAAGTCGCGAATATTCATGGCAATCAGCATTTATTGTCCATAGAGATTTAATGCAATCATATTAATTGCTTAAATCTATTATATGCAAGATGGACGGCCCAGATTAATTAACTTCCAGACAGCCGACTTTTGAGAATGGGCAATCATTGCAAAACCCTAATGATGCCCCCCACTCTTATAAATAGCAAGGTGCCATTCCCTTGCAAGAAGAGAAACAGACACGTAGAGAAGAGACACACATAGAGAGAGAGACCCCCGGCTCAGATCCAGAGAGCATTTCTTCATCAATGCCAAGTACTTCTTCTCCAGAGCCAAGGTTGCACCCGATCGTCCAAGGAGTAAGGCAGAGCTGCCGTCGCTTTCCCGAGCCTCTATCGTCACCCCCCCAGAATCTAAAATAAATAATTGTACTTAGATTGCTGTACCTAAGTTTTCATCCCTAGACTTTCTTTGTACAAGCGAGTTTGTATTGTGAGTCTAAGTTCAGTCCTCCGATAATTATTCTGTTCTTTTACAATCAATGGCAAACACGATGGCGACTCTGCTGGGGACAAACTTCTCCACGGCTGAGGAGTTGGTGACGTAATCGAATGCAGCCAAACTTGGCTCCACGCAACAGAAGATGGTCGTCCGCTTCGACCAGCAGGCGTTCGAAGAAATGCTCTCTGAAGGAAGCGCTGACCCGGTCCAGAAGCGAACCTGCACAAAGAAGGCTCGCAGGGAGTGGAGGCTATAGTCATTTGCTCCTCTCCAAGCTCTGGACGGAGTACTCTCTGCTGCCCAAGACGGCGAAGGCAACTCTCGTGCGGCCTCACTTCAAGCCATAGAGGACTCTGCTGTCCCCAAGTCCGGCAGAGGAAAGCACTACGATGCTGGACTTGCAGGGGCAAAGAGTGATTCTATGTGCTCCAGAAAGAAACCGAACAAGGGCACTAGCCGCAAAACGAAGACTCATGTGGCCAAGATTGCCAGCCGCATGAATGATGACCATGCGGCTGAAACTGCTAGCCAAATGCGTAACACTCATACGGCCAGGATTTCCAGCCGCATGGAGAACACTCATGCGGCCAGGATTTCCAGCCGCATGGAGAAGACCTATGCGGCTACGACCGCCAGCCGCATGAAGATTGTTGATTCCAGTCGCATGACGCCTACTCCATGCGGCTCTGTCTTCGATCGCCTCTCCTATGGTCCTGATCTCTTGTGCTCCCAAGAAGACATGTCTGGCTCTCTCCAACACCATTTAGACTCTTCCTACTATGTGCCCTCACGCACTAGAGTGAAGAGGTCTAGGGCAGCACGAGCTTCGCAAGATCGGTCCGCTGATCCGACCTCTGACCATCTGAGCGTCCCACATACTGTTATGTGGGCCTCTGATGGGAAGTTGTACAGAACCACTCGAGTCCAGCCCCCGGCGGCAAACGGACAGAGAGGTTCCCAAAAGTCTTCCAAAATCCAGGGAGCAAACATGGTCGATCCGGACCCATCTGACTTGCGTGAGGCTATCCTCCACAAACGTAAGAAAAGAGAAGGGGCCTCGAGGTGCAAAGAGTCCTCCACGGACGTCACTGCACCCAAGTCATCGTCAACTGCTGTTGCAATAACGCAACGGTACGAGAAGACCGGCAGTCCGTCTTCCAAAGACTGCAACAAACATGTTCAGGAGATGAGGCATTTCCCGTCGTCTCCTGCAACTCTGCTCAGAAAATCCCCGCCGATGGGAGAGGAAAGAAGACAAATGTTTTCAGCCCAAAGATTTTAACCACTATAACTTAGAGACTGTCGTCTAAGCGGGTGCCCACCACCGGAGTTTTCTAAGGTACCCGTTCAAAGACGAAATCTGCTACAGTGGGAGATTCATCGTCCATATCACTGGGGGTTGCTGGGACTGGGGGTAGCACACCTTCGAACCTCCATGACAATCCGATGTTCCAAGAAGACGAGCTGGGGAAAACAACTCTCCCATCAGATGCAACAAATCCCGACGTCCCCGAGGACGTCCACAATTCCCAAGACGAGGCGAACTCGAAAGCTGGAGGTACTGTTCCTTCTGAGTCCAAACCAGAGGAAGACATTTCTACTACCCCGATGACTTCTCATTACAGGGGTATGATTCGGAGTGTACGTCATCCACCGTCCCTTCCACTTCTACTCATGTCAGGACGGCATTCATGACAAACGACGAACAGGATGGTCCCAGTGATCGCCAACGCATCGACACTCTAGAGGCCATACTGCGCTCTTTGGTCAAATCCGTGTACGAGATCAAAGTAGCCCTCCCTACTCTGCAAGGAGGGACGCCTGGCCAAACAAACTCGGTCCCCGCAGTCAATACAGACTCAAACTCAGCGGTACCAAACCCGGGTAATATTCCTCCTGAAATGTCGGCTCCTACCGCTGCAGACGAAGCCAGGGAGGCAAGAAGAGAGGTCCAGGAGCTCCAGGCCATATTTTACGCCCGAGAAAACTGCCAAGGCCTCAGGATACGACAACCGTATCCCGCTGCGTGGAGAGATGTTCCCTTCCCACCAAAGTTTAAACCATTCCACATTAATCCATATGATAGAAAGACCTCCGCAAGTCGGTACATCACTTACTTCGAGGTCACCACCGACCACCTGCCCCATGACGATGCTATCCTTACACGATTATTCATTAGGGCATTGGAAGGAGTCGCCTTCGACTGGTACCGTAACCTGCCAGACAACTGTATCCAATCCTTCGCCAGCTTCAAGCGCATGTTCTTGGAGAGATTCTACGAAGTAGGACAGGACATCACAATGTCCACCCTCATTGACGTCGTTCAAGGGGAAAAGAGCTGACAAGGAACTATATCGAGCGGTTCCGTCAAACCATCATGAAGCTGCCATCCGATAATCCGGATTCCTCCTTAATTGAAATTTGCCAAAAGAGACTGCTTCCAACAATCAGCCTCTGGATGGGTGAAAGTTAATTCAAGGACTGGAAGTCATTTATTATCAGTGCCACTAGCGCCGAAGAACGATTGAAGAAGGCTCGCCAACTGGGATTGCACATCTCAGAGGGAGAGGACAAGGGCAGGCGTCCTAATGCCAACAACAACAATGGGGGTAGCTCCACCAACAATCGGGACAACAAGGGCAAGCAGGCTATGGTGGCCGACACAGCACAGAAACCTGAGTCAAAACCGGCAGACAAACAATGGCCGTAAATGACCTACTCCTTCGAAGACGGCCACGTCAGGCCCATCTTGGACATGCTCATACAAGGAGACAGAATTCAGCTCCCTCCACCAAGACAGAAACCTCGACCTTACAGAAATGGAGAACCCAAAGCACTGTCATTACCACCGCTACGTCCACCATGCTACACACGACTGCTACCAACTAAAACGGTACATCCAACATCTCATCGATTCGAACGCTCTGGCCATCGATTTCGAAGAGAAAACTGTGGTAGCCAATATGGTGTCAGTACAATTTGGCAGCTTTCCTCCAACAGAAACTCAAGACGGTGTGGTACCCATCCCTCTGGCAACAATGAAAATTGCCAATCTTCTGCCTCCCCGGGATCAGGCTGCTGGTCTAGTTCCCCTTACCACATCACGGAGGGAGGTCATATGGGTCCATCCGGACCTGGTACTCGAGGTGACTCAATCCACACCACCTTCCATTCGTAAGAAGAATAGTGGAAAAGATAAATCCTGCCGCACAATCTCGGCAGATGTCGAAGAAGTCACTGCTGTCGTTATCCGGTCTGGGACACAATCCCAACCTGTGGCTGATAACTCAGTTGAAGATCATCAGCCAGCTACTGCTGACGCTCCGGGACCTGCTCAGCCTCCGACGACCGACAAGCCTAGGCCGAGGAAGACTCGCTTTGACAAATCCAACCGAAAAGAGGCACCGCAGGGGCTGGAGAGGCCCTACAACTTCGATATCTTGGCGCAATTGGCCAACACACCGGCCAAATTGTCATTATACGAGCTCCTGAGACTCTCAAAGGAGGTTCGCACGGCTTTGAGCGATGCACTCCAGAATGCTGATGCCTATCTGGCTCAGGTCAACCCCACGGAAGAGAGCCCGCCTGCAGATCTCCAAGACAGCGCTTGCACGGGAGCGATGCCCAATATTGTTTTCACTCTGCAGGATATGCTCATCAAAACCAACCTGTACGATCGCCCGTTATATTACACTGGATACATCGACAACGTAAAGGTGGATCGGATGCACATTGATCCTGATTCTTCCATAAGCATCATCCCGAAGGGTCTGTTACATCATCTCCGAATTCCTATGCATCGCCTGACGCCAACAAGCACCGCCATCAGCGGTTTCAATTCGGGCAGGAGCTACCCGATTGGAAAGATTCGCTTGAAGTGCCAAATTAGCGATCTTCACTCAGAAGTAATCTGTTACGTCATAGACGCAGACACTTCCTACAACATCCTCTTGGGGCGCCCTTGGATACACGATTACATGATCGTGCCTTCCACTCTGCATTAATGCTTCAAGTATGTCGACAAACGCGGCTTCGTGAGGACAGAACTTGCCGACATCGATCCCTTCAAAGGGGTCGAATCCTACTACTCAAACTCCTGCCTATACGAAAAGTCGAAGAGGCACCTTGGTGAAGGAGATGCGCAAGCTCGTACCGAGACAGCCACAGGATCAGAAGAACCTCTGACGATCCACCTCCAAGCTCGCAAACCTGGCAAGTCCGCACCCCTTACAGCCACTCTGCGTAAGGACGCAATCAGCCTCTCGACACAAGAAGAGCAAATAATAATTCGGCTGCCAAGGTCCAGCTAAGCGCCCAGACCCACAACGGAGCCACTGACAATCAGGCTGCCTAGAGTCGGCCAACCACAAATGGAGAAGCTCAACCCCTCCGACAAGCCAATAACGATACGCCTTTCCAAGAAGAGTCGTCACCTCGATACAAGGTCTGGGGCTTCTAGCGAGCCAAAAACTCCCCACCCAGCATCGAGTACCAAACTGGGGTCACTAGTTTACCAACGACTCCACGTTCTGCTCCACCGGCAGAACCCCTGACGATCAAGCTGCCCAGGTCATCCTCTCAGTCTTCATTTATACAGGAGGTGGCCGAAGAAGAACCGGAGCTAGCCAAGTATGTGGCTGCCCACACTGATGTTCCCTCCGCAGATGATGTAATCCCGCTAGAAAAGATACCTTACTTCATCAATAAAGGGCTATCTTTCAACTACCTCGAGCTTGATAAGCTTTGTACAATGTATGTTATAGAACACGGTATAGGCACTCACCTACACACACAGGTAACAAATGTGTATACCGCAAACCAGCTTACTCCAGTGGAAGATGCTTACCGCATAATCGAGGGAGGGGACCATCCAATCATCTTCGGCCGGAAGGACGACCCACAACCCTTCACCATAGAGAAAGTCGATCTTGAATCAGATGCCGGAAGACTGCCTCTGTATCTTTATAGCCCCCAATCCAAATACCTCATGCAAGAACAGGGGAGACTACGCCAGGTTTGAACTACGGCACTGGACGACGATTACCTTTAAAGCCACCAGTCCCGGCTGGCAAACCACGGGACTACTACAGCAAGACCCGATGTGGATTAGGGTATGTTACGCCCGCAACGACCCTTGAAAGTTCAGATGAGGAATGCTACTGGCATTCACATTCAACCGGGTCACCAACTTCTGATTCGGATGCCAACATCGGAGACGTATTCAGACAAGTCCTGTCAATCAACATGGCATTCACCGACGCTTACGAAGAAGATGAAGACATTCCTGAAATCCTCGAGTTAGAGCCATGGGCCCAACAGCTGGATGCACAATAGGAAAAGCGGTTCGAACAGAGAGAGCCTCCTACTGAAGATGAGGTCATACAAGTGGATTTAGGCAGCGACTCTTCTCCAAAACCAATCTTTGTTAGCAAAAACCTGACAGACGAAGAGCGAGAATCACTACTGGAACTCGTCAAAGAATACATTGATGTGTTCGCCTGGAGCTATGAAGACATACCAGGGTTAAATCCAGATATTGCTCTTCACAAACTCAACATTCGGCCAGATGCAAAGCCGGTCAAACAACAACAGCGATGCTTCCGCTCGGGCATCATGGATGAGATCGAAGCCAAAGTCAACAAACTGATATCCAGCGGCTTCATATGCGAGGAGCAACATCCGGACTGGGTCGCCAATATAGTACCGGTCCTCAAGAAGAATAGGAAGATTCGAATCTGCATCGACTTCCGCAATCTAAACGAGGCATGTCCCAAAGATGAATTCCCTCTCCCTATCACAGACATCATGATTGACAACACATCCGACTTCGAACGCATGTCATTCATGGATGGTTTCTCGGGGTACAAGCAAATCAAGATGTCTCCTGACGACGAAAAGCATACATCATTCCGAATACCGATTGGCAAATACTGCTACACAGTCATGCCTTTCGGTTTAAAGAATGCTGGCACCACATATCAAAGAGCCATGAGTATCATCTTCCGAGACCACTTGTGCAAGACTAGGGAATGCTATGTTGATGACATCGCCGTCAAGGGTCGCTGTAAGGGTGACCATCTCCAGGATCTGAGAACGATATTCGACCTAATGCGAGCACATAACCTGAAGATGAATCCCATAAAATCCTTCTTGGGCGTGTCCAGCGGAAAGTTCTTGGGTTTTATCATCACTGCCCAGGGTATCCACGTAGACACTGAGAAGACAAAGGCAATCATGGAGATGGGTCCCCCGAGAAATCTCCGAGAACTCCGAGGCCTCCAAGGGAGGTTAGCTTACATCAGGAGGTTCATTTCCAACCTCTTCGGGCGTTGTCAGCCATTCACCCATCTCATGAAGAAGGGCGTCTCATTCGTATGGGACGAAGAATGTCAGCGTGCCTTCGACAGCATCAAAGAATATTTGTCGAACCCTCCAGTCCTGGTGGCCCCGGTTGCTGGAAAACCATTCCTGCTCCATGTACGAGCAATGGAGCATTCCCTCGGTGCTCTGCTAGCACAAAACAACGATGCAGGCCATGAACAAGCTATATATTACCTCAGTCGAATGATGATCGGGCCAGAGCATCGATATACCGCCGTAGAAAAGGAATGCCTCGCCCTGGTGGTCGTCATTCAAAAGATGTGGTACTATGTCACAGGACAAACCATACATGTGATCTCACGAGTTAACCCTCTCAGGGTCCTCATGACTAAACCAGGGGCACTCAGCTCTCGCCTCGTTACATGGGCAATATTACTGTCCCCCTACCATATGATCTTCTTCCCACAAAAGGCTGTTAAAGGTCAAGCCCTGGCAGATTTTTTGGCAGCTCACCCAGGCTCGGAGTCGTCCAGAATATATGAAGGAATCCCAGATGAGGTCGCCGACTCGAACGCAACCTCTCACGATGATATATGGCGAATGTTCTTCGACGGCGCCTCAAGGACCGGACCTAAGGGCAACATCGTCGTCGGAGTCGGGATGGTGCTGGTTTCTCCTTCCGGATTGGTGATCAATCGCTCTTACTCTCTCACAGAACCCTGCTCTAATAATGTGGCCGAGTACAACGCTTTAGTTATTGGTCTCCAACTTGCAAGAGAGCTGGGGGTAGAATATCTTGAAGCATACGGCGATTCACATTTAATCGTCAACCAGATCCGGGGTTCATACGAAGTTTGCTATGAAGACATGATCCCCTATCACCAAATAGCAATCAACATCATCTCGTCATTCGAGGGGTTCTTCATCGAACACGTTCCCAGACTCCAAAATATCGACGCCGATGCCCTAGCTGGCCTTGCCGCTTCCCTAGCGGTTCCAAATCATACTCATCAATCGGTGGATGTGATAGGCCATGAACTGGTCTGTCCCAAGAACAATGTTCAATTCGTAACGAGTTATTCCGCTTAGACGATCGACGAAGTCCCAGACTGGAGACAACCATTCATTGACTTCGTAGTTTACGACATTCTGCCCGAGAACCTAAAAGAGGCCACCTCTATCAGAAGGCGTTCTCTCAGATTCTTCTACAATACAGAGACGAAAATGCTGTATCGCCGATCCTATGATGGATTATTGCTTCGAGGTCTGTCAAACGCAAAAGCCAAAGAAACCGTACGCGAAGCTCATGATGGTGTCTGCGGGGCCCATCTGTCGGGCCCAAAATTGTAAGACCGTCTTCGCTAAATGGGCTACTACTGGCCCACGATGGTAGCAGATGCGATAGCCTATGCAAGAAAGTACAAAGCTTGCCAAGTCCACGCGGACTTCATCTACCAACCATCCGAATTTCTACATCCGACAGTGGCGTCCTGGCCATTCGAAGCATGGGGAATGGATATTATCGGTCCGATCACTCCACCTTCCTCCCGAGGATATCGCTTCATACTCGCAATCACAGATTACTTCTCTAAATGGGCAAAAGCTGTTCTGCTTGCAGATGTCAAAACTTCAAACGTGATCAGCTTCCTCAAGCATCATGTCATCTATCGCTTTGGACGGCCCCGACGGATCATCCACGATAATGGTCCGCAGTTTACAAGCCACGCCTTCTATCGGTTCTACGACAAGTACCACATACAGAATATTACTTCGACGCCATACAATCCGACAGCGAATAGGTTGGCAGAAGCATTCAACAAAACCATCATCAAGTTACTCAAGAAGTTCGTATCGTCCAATAAGCGCGACTGGAATGAGAAGCTTGGAGAATGCTTATGGGCGTACCGTACTACAGTCCGAACAGCCACAGGGAACACACCATTCTCCCTGGTGTATGGGAGTGAGGCAGTTCTCCCATTGGAGACTCAAATGCCTTCGCTCCGCGTCGCTCTCACTTATCAATTGACGACGGACGATAACTACCGTCACCGACTACAAAGAGTTGGAGGCCTTAGATGAAAAGCGCCTCTTGGCTCAGCAACGAATCGAGCTTTACCAAGCACGCATCTCCGGAGCCTTCAACAAGAAGGTTAAAATCAGAACATTCCAAGTAGGCAATCTCGTTTTGGCAGTTCGGAGGCCGATAGTCATGACTCACAAAACCGCCGATAAATTCCAGCCAAAATGGGAAGGTTCATTTATCATTGAGGCCGTATTCTCCAACGGTGCTTACCGCCTCGTAAAACAAAATAGAGACTTGCTCATGCTGCCAATCAACGGCAAGTTCCTGAAGAAATACTATGTCTAAACAATATTTCCAGATTACCGAGTTATGTATCCGCTGGTACCGCTGAACTCATATTCCAAAACTCCCAGATTATCGAGTTATGTACCCGCAGGTGCCGCTGAACTCACATCCACAACACTCCAGATCATCGAGTCATGTACCCGCTGGTGCCGCTGAACTCACATTTCCAAATTCCAGATTATCGAGTCATGTACCCGCCGGTACCGCTGAACTCATATTCCAACTCTCCCAGATTATCGAGTTTTGTACCCGTAGGTGCCTCTGAACTCACATTCCGGTCACTCTTTTAGGTAGTAACTCATGTATGATCATACTTCTGAACTTATTTCTTTGAAAGAGCTCCTCCCTCATGATCCACTACCCGCACTCTCAGTGCACAAAAAGGGTAACGGATCCACAAAATTTCCAAAGCGACCACGTCGATGTTACCTCTGAGTCGTTTCACTTCCGCCAAAAACAAATCACCCCTCTACATAGAACTTTCCTGTCCTTATTACCTCTGAGTCGTCCTATGTACCCCTTCATGGAGCCCACTCCTGCCATGTCCTCATTACCTCTGAGTGGAAAGGATCCATCGAAGAAACCCTCATATTTGCCATGTCCTCATTACCTCTGAGTAAATATGTTGGTCCTTCCTCGACTTATTATTTGTACCCAAAAAAACTCCAGGGTACGCCAAGGATAATAGGTCCACAAATATCCTCCGTTGAGTCCACTCCTGCCATGTCCTCATTACCTCTGAGTAGGAAGACTCTACGGTAAAACCCTCATACTTGCCATGTCCTCATTACCTCTGAGTAAGTATGTTGGTTCTCTCTTATCTTATTATCCATATCCCGAACCAAGATATGCCAAGGATAATAGGTCCACAAATATCCTCCGTTGAGTCCATTCCTACCATGTCCTCATTACCTCTGAGTAGGAAGATTCCACGGTAAAACCCCCATACTTGCCATGTCCTCATTACCTCTGAGTAAGTATGTTGGTTCTCTTTCATCCTATTATCCGTATCCTAAGACAGGGTACGCCAAGGATAATAGGCCCACAAATGTCCTTTGCTAAGTTTCTTAGTACAGGCCCACCATTCCTCATCATGCCCCGGGAGCCCAGCTGGTCCATAGCATTCCTTCTCCCGATACCCGGAACGTCCATAATCACCTTGTCGTGGAATTGTTCTAGGTATCCCCATCAAACTTGTTATCCGTACCTAAAACCAAGGTATGCCAAGGGTAATAGGTCCACAAACAAGTCCCCCATTCGGGGCAAACGCCACTACAATACCACAAGCACAACAGGCAGTACAAATAAAGGATGGAATAAAGCATGCTCTTTTATTTGGAAGGCAAAAAGTACCACATATTCTAGGGATAATGTCCCATTCAAAGAAAAAAAAGAACGAAAACAAAAAAGGAGAAAAAAGGCCGTCTATGGTTCGGCATTACATAATTCCAGGAGATGGTTCTTCACCAAGGTGGTCCCCTGATCAAGCCGATGTTTAGCTCGGCGCTCCGCTTCCTGGGACAAATGCTCCGCATTATCCAGATACATATGTGCCTGCCAGCCATCTTCCATCTTCTTCAGGGCGAGCTCCAGATTGGCAGAAGCTCGACTAAGTCTGTCAGCCTCCTGCATAACAAGTCCCTTTTCGGCACGGGCGGCTTCGAGCTCAGACTCCAGAAAAGCCAGCTTCCTCTGGAGTGCGAGGATCTGCTCCCTGGTGTCGATTACCCCACGGGAGGCGGTCGCTTCCTGAGCCGTACAATCTTTATTTCTATGACTCAATCGATCGTATAACTGGGACAGATCACGGCGGTCCTTCAGTATGGTCGGCTTGATCGATTCCCGAGCAAGCCTTACCTTCTCCACCGCGGTTATGAGGAAAGTGCGCTCTTGATCTATCGCCGCAGGTAAATCAGCCTGCCGCAGCACGTGAAACTGGGTCACAAGTCGATCAGCCTCTAGCAGTTTCGGCTCCAGAAGCGCGGCTAACCCCGTCCCGCCAGGGGGTGTTCTAAGGATGTCGATTTGGCCACCGACGCACTGACGGGCCATAGCAAAGGGAGTCCCCCTCTTCACAGCTGCCTCGATCCCTCTCTTTAGGTGGCGATAAAAGCTGTCAACCACATCCTGTGATACTTCATCCAAAACTTCTGTAGAGGATGGCATTAAAGGAAGTGTGGCTGGCAGTGTCGAAGGAGTAGCATCGGAACTTGCCACCAAGGAAGCAAATTCTGTACGAAAAGACACATGAATAGCGGCTAGCTCCTTTTCCGCCGCCCGAAGAGCTTGGATACGAGGCAAGGCGGAAAGGTTAACCCCCGAAACCATATTCGCAGAGGAGGACGCAGGAAGCATTGTTTCCGGCCCCGACTGTGCCACCACTTGGGCCCCCGAACTCGACCCAGCCGGAGGCCCCTCAATATAGGTTGGAAGAGAAGGAGGCACACGTGTACCCATCAAATCCCCTCCGGTAGAGTCCGTCCCGACAATGTCTGTCACCGACAATAAAGGGGCAGGACCTGTACGTCCAAAGCAACCATCAATCGACGTAACCCGAAGGATGGAATGATATAGCAGATAGGCCTCCTCACAAGTTAAGATTCGGATTATCTTACCAGGGGAGGAGCAGGAAGGCCGCAGCTCGCTCGCGGCTGACGTAGCCTCCTCGCCCGCGATTTCCAAGTTGAATTCAACTGGTTTCTCTGCCCCAGCCACTCCTGAAAGGGAGCCAGCCAGTTCAGCATTACCCCGTTGAAATCCAGCTGTCCCAGGGACAGGTGCAGTAGAGCCTCCATCCCCATGGGCTGAGGTCTCAGTAAGGTGGGACTCCTCGGTCGCCTCCGGAAGAACGCCAGCAGAAATGATAGCAGTGCACATATCATTGACCAAAGTGGTCAAGGCTGGATCGACCTCAGCAGTCGGATCCCGAAAAACCGACTCCTCTGACGCCTACAAAGAGTAAAAGAAGATGATTAGGCCATAGTTTAGAAAAAGAAGGAAAAGGTAGTTGAAATTTAAATCACCTCAGAAACAGCGCCAACATTATCAATAAAAAGCCTGCGGCGTCTTACCGCAGCTCGCTTCGTGGAGTAGGTTATGCTATCATCAGTAGACATACGCCTGCTTCGCTTGCACAAAGGACCAGGCACAGCAGGCGGCTGCCCCGCAACCATGTCATCCGGTACGATAGGTGGCTGATCCCCCGCCTCCTCGTCCGAGGGATGGGACGAATCATCGGCATCCTGCCCATCATCCTCTTCGCCCGCCGTCGTGGACTCTGAGTCCGGCACAGGAACCATATTCGCCTTTTTCTTTCTCTTCTTGGACCCCTCGGGCTTCTCTGCTAAGCCAGTCCCGACAATAAAGCTGGTGCTCATGTCAAAATTCATGGGAGGTTTACTCGCCGTAACATGATAGAGGGCTGCCATGTACAAAATCTTCCTTTGCGTATTAGCATCGGGGACCGAGAAGCTAGCCCGGGTATGAACCGCATTATAATAATGCCACGTCCTGATACCGTCAAGAACACTGCCCTCATAGCCTAGGCAAGCACTGGGACAATCAAGGAACAGCTGGTTGTACCCGAACTGGCGGAAGAACCTACTAGGCAAGTAGGGCTCCAGGTACACGTTATTGCGGTAACGATATACCAGGTGCGCCGGACGAATATTGTGCAGCCAGAGAAGCATCTTTTCAGATAAGAGGAGGGGAGGTTCAATGCCATCAACATGTACACCCCTCACTTCTCTAGCGGTAAATTAAGGAACAGACACAAAGAAGTCGTGCCCATCTACTCTCGCCAATGCCCTCCAACAGGCTGGCATGGTGTCATATTCCCAAGGCTGACGATGGTATCGAAAAAGGAAAGTGTCATCATCGGTAACGCCATCTTCTGCTCCGGGCCTCATCAGCGACGATAATGCATCAGTAGCCACCCCATTAAATAATGGTAGTATAGCTCTACTCGTTCAAAGTCCAGTGTCATCTCGCGAGCAATGACTTTGGACGAAAAGGCACGGAGGCCGTGGTGTATGCTACACACCATGGCCGGAAGAAGGGCCAGCCTGACTCTTAAGACCAGCTTCACGGCCGGAAGGATAAAGTGGCGGCTGATCCTTTCAATAGAACCTGCCCCTTCCGAGACTACGCAGTTCCGTAGCCACACCATCAAAAATCCGGCCAAGAGCGCTTTCTCAGACATTTGCCGGGTACCATGGTAGAAATAGCTGAAGGAGTCGGTACGACTCCCAAACTTGTCACCGGTGGACCTCGACCTCTTAGCATTCGACATCAGGTTGTTTATCTCCTCCTGGGTCTGAGGAACTCAAGAAGAAACTAGGCCAGAGGGACTAAATTTAAAAAGATACGAGACCCAAGACGTAGTATGGAGAGCGTTCCCTTCTGAGCTATTGTTCTTCTTGATAGCCGTTTGGTGACAAATACTGTGGTGGCATAGCAGTTCCCGGTACACGGCAACGAAACCCGGGAATCGTCGATCCAGATCCTCGAATTCCTCGTTGGTCGGGGTATATACTTCGAAGGCCTCACCCCCCATGGCAGCTTAGAAACAGCATACATTTCATGGAGAGCAAGACCCAACTCCCCTCCGGGCGCGAAGAAAGTTCCTGTCCTCCGGTTATACATTTCCAAAAGGGCCATGAACAACGGCTTGTTGATGGGTAACCTGTAACAGGTGCCCCGGATGGCATAATAGAGGTCAATCTCCCGAAGGAATGCCTCGTATTTCCTCAGGATCCATGAGGTCAGGTTGGCCCACATAGGGATGGGGTTTATCCAGTTCAACAGTAACAACCTGCCAACAGGATAAGACCCCTTGCGAGCAAGCTGATTCAGGAAGGTATCAGCTAGAGTAAACGTAAAGTTGGAACCATATACATTTATGAATGTACCCAGAATTAGCCCCATCACACTCCGACTGACCGAGTCCCTGCTCGCACATGCTGACCTAATATTCTTATTATAATGGATGTTGCCCACGAACATCCCCGATTGGGTTGGAGTTAGGGAGCCCACCATCCTCCTGCTCAACGGTACCATATTGAACTACGAGAGGGAAAAATGATGTTCCATTTCGGGAATATGGATCTCCATTCCGTCCACAGTAAAGTCCCAGTTCTCAGAAATGTCCAGCACTCGAGAGTTCTTTATGGATAGAGCATCCCCGAAGAGAAAAGTTGGTTTCAGATACTCTCCTTCCAGCCTTTCTGAGTTCATCATAGTACAAAGAAAGTGGAAAGGATGGTTATTGATGACGTTCACCCTCTCCAAAGGCTCATTAGCGGGAAGCTGATCTGACACACGTCGAACCAAGTTGTCGAGCTGCACACCCATGACATATTGGGCTGAACCCACCAAGGGTTCTCCGGCAGCATTGACTGGCAGATTTACTGAAGAAAGAACAAAAGAAACAGGATTAAAAGATGGTTAAAAAACGAGAACACTTGGAGCTCCTTAAAAGACTCCCATGAGCTTATGTGGCTCGATTCAACGTAGCCTTATGCGGCCCAAATTCAGTTGGGTCTCATGCGGTACCGCTTCAATAAAGCTTATGCGGTTCGGTTGAGCTTATGCGGTTCTATTTAAATGAGCTTATGCGGCACATTTTAGCGAAGCTTTATGCGGCCCAGATTCATCAGGAGTTCATGCGGTCCTGTTCAAAAGGACTTCATGCGGTTCAAATCTAGAAGTGCTCCTGTGGCTCAAATCCTTCTCATGCGGCTCAAATACGGGGCATGCCCCATGCAGCTCAGATATGAGAAGATTATGCGACCCATGCAACATATGCGGCTTCATCATGTTGAACTTGAGGAGTTCAAAAAAGACGAAGGATGAAAGCTTGTGCATAAATTATACAACAGAGCCATGGTTTTTAGGGTTCGAAGCATTCAATATTCCATCCAATCCTTATCCTTAAAAGTAGGGTGGACGTCGGGGTGCACGTTAGGTGTCGTAGCCGACGAAGAAGCAATTTCTTGCCCTTTGCAGCGGCAGCTTTGGAAGACTTGGGGGCCATGGTCGTCCGACGGTCGGAGAAGAAAGATAGAGACAGATAATCAGGGCAGCAAAAGTTAAAGACGAGAGAGAGAGAGTAAAGAAATCACTCTGACTGAACACTCTCGTATTTATAGGCAAAAATAAGGGCGCTTCGATCCATGTGCGCCATGAAAAACCGACTCTTCGGTTATCAAGACGGACTGAGTAAAGGCCAAAACTCTTGGGATCCTGCCCCAAAAAGCGGCCTTGAATCTGACAGCAAATCAAACGTAATCAATGCAAAAGATTTACACACATGGCATGAAGACGTGGCAAGACGCCCATGCGGCTCAGATGGCCATGCGGCTGGAATGACCATGCGACTCAGATGGCCATGCGGCTGAGGGGGGCTATGCGGCTGAGACACCCATACGGCCAGAACATCTTATACGGCCAGAGGAGTTTATACATAGCCATGCTTCTTATTCAAAGTATTTTAATTTTGCAAATTGAAAACTTTGAAGGGGGTCTTGTAGAAGCATGGAAAAGAATAAAGAAAGGTTCATGCGGCCAAGGATCTCCATGCGGTTCAGAGAGCCCATGCGGCTCATGGATCCATGCGGTTCAAGAGTCTATGCGGCTCGAATAATTCCATACGGCCCAGAGAGGAGCCACGTGGCCTTCAACAGCTTTTTCCCTTCGTCTTTTGCTGTATTTAATGCCCTGACGGCTGACAACTCTGACAAAATGACAGCTCTGACAAAAGGGGCAATAATGACTGACGTAATGGTGCGTCCCTAGGGAAGAGGAGAAAATCTTCTCGCAGCTGGCAGAATCCATATAATCCCGAGGCATGCGGCTGCGGCCGCCCATCAGCATACGGCTGCACCCTTTATGCAGCCGCCCATCAGCATGCGGCTGCATCCCTTATGCGGCCGCCCATTAGCATGCGTCTACCCACTCCCATGCGGCTGTCCATCTTCATGCGGCCATTTAGCCTCATGCGGCCCACTCATCTGCGGCTCTGCCAAGATGATTGAGATACGTGACAGTCTTATCTTTCTGGGATTATGGACGTTAACAAATCTTAATCAGATTTGTTGCAATAAATGCCCAGATCAAATCAAATCGAGCAAATTAGACACGTGGCAGGCCATTAAAAGTCGCGAATATTCATGGCAATCAATATTTATTGTCCACAGAGATTTAATGCAATCACATTAATTACTTAAATCTATTATATGCAAGATGGACGGCCCAGATTAATTAACTTCCAGATGACCGACTTTTGAGAATGGGCAATTATTGCAAAACCCTAATGATGCCCCCCCACTCTTATAAATAGCAAGGTGTCATTCCCTTGCAAGAAGAGAAACAGACACGTAGAGAAGAGACACACATAGAGAGAGAGAGAGACCCCCGGCTCAGATCCAGAGAGCATTTCTTCATCAACGCCAAGTACTTCTTCTCCAGAGCCAAGGTTGCACCCGATCGTCCAAGGAGTAAGGCAGAGCTGTCGTCACTTTCCCGAGCCTCTATCGTCACCCCTCAGAATCTAAAATAAACAATTGTACTTAGATTGTTGTACCTAGGCTTTCGTCCCTAGGCTTTCTTTGTACAAGCGAGTTTGTATTGTGAGTCTAAGTTCAGTCCTCCGATAATTGTTCTGTTCTTTTACAATCAATGGCAAACATTCCTAAACACGATACTCACTTTCTTAGACTTATCCTCAATATGCACTACATCATCATTCATTCTCGACGAAATTCCTTATGCGACTTCACTGGGTCATCCTATGGGACTTTAACATTTACTTGATTTGGCGGTCAAGTCTTTTAGGGTCATCTGCCCCGAAACCACGCTCGATAATTGAAGATCATCAACAAGGGACAGTTACTACGAACCATGCTATATCCTATCGCAGAGCCAAATCAATTCTCGACAATTCCTATGAGACTTTATCCACTCCGACATAATTTACCAAATCCATAATTTATCTACCCCGTCGTAACTGATGCGTCGTTACTACTCGAATCACTCATGCACTCCCATTAGCACTATTGCAACCGATAAATATTTGTTCGCCTTGGGTACGAGTCTATTTACCCATGATCAATATTCGACACACTCTAGGCTTATCGCAACAATCCTCAAATTCACCTTCGCATCAAACCACAAGTCTAAATCCAATTTGTCATGCCTTGTAAGTTCAACCATCCCCGCTGGACATGAATCACCATACCGTGATGCATGTGCGAGGCTGGTGTTGCGCTCGCACAAGACAAGAATATCAACGCAGTGGTTATCCATGGAGCAATCAAGACACTTTCGTTTTCATCCAAGTAATATCCATCCACTCTCAAATTCTCCGAAGCATTCCTATCATTGTCATCCAAATTGATATCAACTTAACTTGTATCTTATTCATCTAAAAATAATACTCAACATAATTTTTGTTTATTCGATTAGAGTATCCCCGAGTTATTACATATCGTCTCTGATACGCCTCAATACTATAGTCGAAATGCATAACTTGAACATCATCCTCTCTCATAAGCTCTAATTCGTTGCAATCACTGTTATCAATCCGAACTCGAATATGAATCAAGTTTCACACATATCAAGATCCATTCTGTTGTAAATAGCTTTCATCATCGAGACACGATTTCTAATTCATATATCCATTCTCATATTCCTAACTCGCACTTCTAAATCGTGCTACCGACTCATCGTGCTAACTCAAATTCGTTCGCACAATTTCTTTGTACCTACTCAACTCGTTTCGAACAAGTCTTCGTACTAATTGAACGCAAATTCGACTGAGTCAACTATTTCCTCAACGCAAAATTTCTTTACTATTTTTAGCCTACTGTTCGGCTTACACTCAACGAACTCTCGTCCGACGTATCATCCATGGATACGACTTCGCGCATAATCGTTCAACTCAATTTATCGAAGCATACTTGCTTCGACTTCTATCGAGTCATTCCCACTCGAGTCTTGATACTACTCTGTCCATTGAGGACAAACCTATTGTAACCGACACAATCGTCTCGATGTATTCTATTGCAAGTCACCAAACAGCTTAACATAGCTATCGCTAAGTGTTATTACATATAACACTCAGAAATCGAGCCTATCGTTATCGATATAATACTTTGTTACACTGATCGCACAAGTGGTATTGCATATACCACTCGAAATTGAGTCATTACTCGACATCACACTCCGCGTAGGTCCGACGTTTATTTCAAGTTAACTATCCTGTGGCGATCTTTTTCGATCCCAGCTCTTGCGTTCGCTTACTCGAATTGGTATAACAACTAGACCAACATGCACAGTCGTTCACTTAAGTTTAACATTCATTCAAATTTAACCGTGCCTTGGCGATTATATCGATCACACCTGCCACATTCGCTAACTCAAGGCTCAACCCGACATACGGCCAACATAAATATTCGCCTACTCAAACTCGACTTAGCAACCGACTCAAATCATTATTATCGCATCCGCGCTCTTCTAATCTCACTCGTTGCAACTCGTACAATGATTTATTCTCGATACTTAAGGTCATTACTCAATCTCGTTTAACATATCGCTATCCATCCGCATAGCCATACAATATGTATCATACCATATCGACTCGTTGCTCCGATGCAATAAACGATTCACGACTTGCTATACTCCGTGCAACCAATAATACATAATCATTCGCATAGCCAAATAACACGCATCGTCTCATATATTGACTCATTGTACTTCGTGCAACCAATAACATGTATCTCTTCGCACTTCGTACAACCAATAATACGTATCTCATTGCACTTCATACAACCAACATCACCATATTCGTTATAGTTCGTGCAAACAACGACTCACAACTTTGTTGCACTTCGGGAAACCAATATTTCGTAACTCGTTGCACTTCGTACAACCAACATTCTCTAATGGCAATCGGAGATAGCGTTATAGTCACGACATACTTGTGGCAGACGTACACACTTAATATAACTTATTGTATGGAACATCCAATATAGCATCGAGCAGATCCATAAGCCATACGATTGTGAAAATAACTTAGAGTCAACTAATTTTCGATATTGAAGCAACTGAGGGTCAAAGAGATTCGTTCACAGTCGAGAGGATGGAACCGTTCTGATACCAACTTGTCACGCCCCGACCCAGAAAATCGCTCATCCTCGCTAGATTTCACCCGAATCATCATCGTCGCTGGGGTATAATACCGCACGAGCCTGGATTTGCGCTTGTGCAAGGCAAGATAACGGGTTCATATAAGTTTATCTCAAATTGATAACATAGGCAGCAAAAGAAAAACAGAGCACACAATAAAAATCTCTTTTATTAATAATGAACTGAAGGTTACAAAGGCTTTGAATAGCCCAATTGGATACGCCAACTGGCTACAACGCTCATGATATCTCTAGCTCACAAAGGATTACATCGTTCCATATATTATGCCTCTTTATAGCCAATAAGTATTCTTCGGCCGAACATCTCCATGTTATAAGTCTGAACGCCAATGCGGTAGCTCATCTTGAAACGCTAAGGACTCCATGCCTCGGTGCGTCCAAGTCAAGCCCCGCTCCGAGCCAAACATATCTGAAACCTGCAAGCAAACTAGTAGGGAATTAGTGCTTTCGTCCTCGCTGCACTGATCAAGACTCACTCACACCCAACCAATACTAAGTACATTTAGTGAAACATGTAACTTATTTGGTGATCTTTCTATTTATCCTTAGGGTCAGTTTCATAGAAATATTCAAGCATAGCAACTTATTATAAATATGTCTAATACCGTATTTCTACAGTAGATACTGTTAGACGTAATATAAACATAAGCATAGTGATTGTGCATATTTTTATCTCGTTTTATTTAGCCTACAATCGTTAAATATGCATAACCAATCATACAATTCTCGCAACCAACTAACCATACTTAGATATATGCATAAGGGTGGCAGGCCCTGCCTGCACCCAACTCAAATCTCAGCCCACTGGCCTATCTATATGAAAGTCACGGTGTTTTATACCGTAATGGACTTGGCATCCTTATGTGTAAGCCTATGATCGCTCCAGTACAGGTTGCTAGCCCAGTATCTGAAAGATCCTAACTTACTGATATCATAGCTTATCACAACACTGGTCGATCGCAACCCGTCCTAATGATGTGTACCATACATAATTCCCTCCTAGACCGAACGGTCCCGGTGCCCCGGTCGTAACCGTTCGAGGGAAGCCGCACCCATGCATGAGCCATCCGAGTCCATTGACCATGCAATACGTACCATAGTAAACAAGTTATATCATTCCAACCAATCTCACGTTCCATAAACATAATCTGCCATCCCTATCTCAAGTTCTATTGGCATTATGCTCCAACACATCCGTATTGATGCACGACGCCCAACGGCTTAGACTTTTTGTACTTATACTCAACGTATTCCATTCATAAGTTATTTGTATAACGGCAGTTCCGTAGCAATTGTACCATAACTGCATACTTCGATGCACGAAGTATATCTTTCAATGTTATGACAGGTTTCGCAGCATTGTACCACAACTTATCCCATTTCGCTTACTTAGTCATTTCGTAGCTTCCGTGCGCAAAGGCACGCTTAACGCCATAATCAATGTTCTAGCCTAGTGTTCAATGTCCTCGAAGTCATACACATGATGCACATCTCGATATTGCCTTTCAATGTCCTACCATCACTGTCCTACCGCGACCCATGCACCTGATGCACGTTGTTTCAATTGTTCAATGTTCTATTCTAAATGTTTGAACACACTAAGATCTTTATTCGTTCGAGCCACGCTCGTTAACTTGATAGCAACTTACGCATACAAAGATACATTTTATTAGACGTAAAGGAGTAAGAAAAGAGAGTCAAGAACCCGCCCACCTTAAGCCGATACGTCTTGTCGTTTCGCCGAGCTGATGTGGCTCGAATCCATAACTTGCTTGTACGGCAAACTCTTCTGATTTAGCCATTCGATTGAACTATTCGACTGATTCGGCCTAACATGCCCATACCACAATCCGTTTATAAGGTGACGATTTGGTTTTACGGACACCTTAGTAAAAAAGGCAAAATGTTGACCCCTTATGATTCAGTGTAAAAGCGTAGCCTGGACACCAGATCAACCGATGTCAATACTTTATTCAAACCATACTTATACTTTGCATTGATTCGCATCGATACTTTATCGGGTCAACGCAACTCGTCGAGTCAATGACTCATCGTAGTATACCGTATAGAGCGGGACATTACAGATGTCGACGAGACCTGATTCTGTACGACTATCGAGAGCAGCTTTACGGTTGTGCACGAGGGTTAGAAGATTCCTTAGAAGGAGAGGATGGTGGACGATGTCGAACATGGATAGAGAAGCCACAGGTGGGTACTAGGCTTTCTGTTACTCCCGTTTTTCGTTATACGTATTTTCAATATACGTGTACGGATTTCTGTCGTTTGTCAGATGATCCGTAGTTAGACTTGTCTTGCTTAGCCTGATCCTAGTTTAATCTTGCCTTGGTTTATTTTGGTTCATCTTGGTTCGGCTTGGCTTGGCTTGGTTTGGTTTTGTGTGGTTTGAGATGAGAGGGGTTGATATATAAGTCAACTCTCCTCTCTCTCTCTTCATTACTATCATTTACTTCCTTCATCTTCTCCATTACTCCTCTCCACTCACCAAAAAAAATCTAGGCAAGTGCAACTTGCTTTATGATGGATCTCAAAATTTATTTTTCTATTCTCTTCTTCACTTGATTCTAAGCCTCTTTAGAACTTAGAGTTTTTAGTTTCTATGGATAGACTTTAATAGATCTAAGTTTATAATTTTCTCAATTTTTATTGGTTTTGATCACTTAAACTTTATTACTTTCGAAATCTAATGGTCCTATGTTATAGAAATTTGATTCTACCCAATTTAGACCCTTGAAAGTTCTAATTTTGACTTATTTTGAGAGATTTATGGCCTTTCCAGTCCATGGGTTCTCATGAACATTTGGAGGCTGGTTGGAGAAGATGAGCAGTGCATACTGGCACATGCTGTTATGGCTCATGCTGTGGATGGTGCCTTTTGGCCCATGGCGTATGCTGTCCTGCGGATGCTGTAGATGGTACCTTTTGGCCCATGGCGCATGCTGTCCTGGCGCATGCTGTCCCTGGCACATGCTGTCCTGGTACATGCTGTAGATGGTGCCTTTTGGCCCATGGCGCATGCTGTCCTAACGTATGCTATCCCTGGTGCAAGCTGTCCTGGCGCATGCTATCCCTGGCGTATGTTGTCCTGGCACATGCTGTCCTGGCGCATGCTGTCCCTGGCACATACTGTCCCTGGCGTATGCTGTCTTGGTGCATGTTGTCTTGGCGTATGCTGTCCTGGTACATGCTGTCCCTGGCGCATGCTGTCCTGGCGCATGCTGTCCTGGCACATGCTGTCCTGGCGCATGCTGTCCCTGGCACCCCTTTTGACCCCTTACGCCATTTCTTGCCATAATAATTCTTGTTAAACTTATCCATGCTTGTCTCCTTGGTCCTTAGTGTAAGGTTGTGATCTTTGCTTGTACCCTTTATTTGACTTGCCCTATGACGACCTGACTTAATAACTTGTTGAGCATAATAAGGCTTAAACTTGATAAGATTTGACTAGACTTGATATGAACACGACATGATAACTCTTGTTAGTGACCCGTCATGGTGCACTCTTGACAAGCAACTTAACATAATAATTCTTGATAGTGGTCCGTCGTGATGCACTCTTGATATAATAAGTAACCTGACATGTAATCTTGAATGCTATTGTGACGGCTATCTTGACATGCTGAGTAATAACTCATCTTGACACCATAGGTAATTGTTCTTGAATGTGCTTGTATAAGCTACCAGTCTCGTCTCGCATCATGTCTAGGACTTACATCCTGGTTACCACGGTCAGGGATTCATATTGAATCTGACTAGGTTAATAACTAGATTGATCAAAGTAGCTCATATAGAGAGATATTTCCAGTTACAGGTGATCCTGTTATCCCGGCCACACCTGATGGACTTGTAGCCGGCCGACGAGTAGGGCACATTTCCAGCCCACTTCATGTGGGGTACTTCTTGAAACAAGTACTATGTACACTGTCATGTGTTGTACTCCAAGTCACCTAATAATTCTTGATAACTCTTACATAAACCTCGCTTGAATAACCTGGATAGCTGCAGGGCTTGTGACTGCCGGAACATCTCATTGCATCTTGCTAGTAACTAGGTTTGTGATAACCCTAGTTAGTTAAAGTATCAAGCCGTACTCTTTGCTTGGTCGTGAATGTTGTATGGAGTCCAATCTTGTCTAGTCTTGTCTAGATCCAGTACATGGCTATCTTAGGACATGCTTGTTTATGCTTTACTCTTAGCATTAAATGGCTAGAGACTCGGTTCTGTTCAGGTGAAGGGTTACAACCCCGGTCCTTGTTTGGTTTAAGGATTGTAACCTGGCTTTCGTAATTATTCCTCGTCCTTTCGTCGTTTGTTGCCTTATTTATATTTCATGTCTTCTTGTTATTATTCTTGTTTATGTTCTGACATGCTGGATTTAGTTCTTAAGTGAAGCCTCCCTTGTGGAACTTACTCTTTCTGGGGTTTGATCCAACTGGTTTTATATGGCCAGATTTTGGAGTAGCTCCTGAGGATCTTCCAGCCTTCCAGCTAGATGGTGAACACTAGAAGAAATCCTGACAACGAGTGGGTTTATTTTGCTCTCCCACTCTAATTGTAAAATTATTCTTTTGAGGCGTTTAGCCGTCGAGCAAGTGTTAGCTCGTATTGAATACTTATATTTCTTGTCCGCCTAAGGGCTGTAACATGATTGACAAATCCTAGGGTTGATCATGTATGACTGAAACTCTTGCTAGTCCTTGCATTTTGTACGACTAGCTTCAAGATCATCTGTATATGAAATGTATAGGATGCCTTACTACTGAATATCTGATGGTCTAACATCTTGTAAATATTATTACTTGCTTGTGATTGAGACACTAGGCTTGTTCTTGACCATAAGAGACTGATGGCTTGTAGATAAATTCTCATACATCTAAACAGCCGTGATCGTATTTTGAGGTGGATTACACTTCTATATACGTAGCTGGCTGTGTCTGTCCCCCGCTCTCCAGTGTTCTGGTTCTGGGGTGTGACACGGTTTAAGTGGTGGCCTATGCAAATTTTGTAAATTAAGATGTGTGAAGATTTTATCGGATAGATGTCTCAATCAGCACTCGCCTTTGATCTCTACTCGTGTCTTCTAATCTTCCTGAAATCTTGTCCTGATCACATTCTTATATCCTTGATCTATCTTGGTCCTTCCTTAATGTTCACCATGTCATTTCTTTAGTAGACCAGCAAGGTGGAGCACCTCCAGTGGACCAGCAGCAACCTAGAAACCAAGCCCAGCACTCTGGAGCAGCTTCTCGAGTCATGTATTCTGGAAACCCAGAGCCCCCGGTTCAGCCAGTCCAGCCCGCAGAGCCTGACAATGGAACCCTGGTGGGACTCATCAGGGAATTGCTTGCGTCACAAGATCGTCGGGGTGATTTCCTGCACCAGACAGTACAGACGGCCATGGGCAGAGTTGGTTATCAAGGTAATAGTACAGCCAACAATTTCAAGCGCTTGAACCCTCCCTTCTTTGACGGCAGCAAGGATGCGATTGCAGCTGATGCCTGGCTCCAGGTCATCGAGATTATCTTGGAAGCGGCCAAGACTCCAAAGGAAGAGAAGGTGGCTATAGTGCGCCTACAATTATTGGACTTAGCCCGCACCTGGTGGGCGATGTTAGCAGTTGGATTGGTGACGCATGTTCCATGGGCGACATTCAGTAACAAGTTTCAGATCAAGCACTTTGATGCAGTGGCTCGATATAATCTGCAGACAAGATTCACCAATTTGAAGCAGATAAGCAGGACGGTCGATGGTTATGCGATCGAGTTTTCAAGACTGAGTCGGTTTGCTCCCACCTTAGTGGCAACCGAGTTGGGTCGAACGCAGTAGTTTCAGCAGGGACTCCACCTAGAAATTATTCTAGCTGTGGAGCAGTTCGAGCATCAGACTTTTGATGCTGTCTTGAGGGTAGCTGGGAGGCACGAGTATACCTCACAGAGGATCATGGACCGAACTGCAAGCAGAAAGAGGTCCCATGGGAAGATGAGTCTGTCCTCAGCACCAGCCCCAGCTGTTAGGGCTTTGTCGATTAGAGTTCCCCGAAGGGCGAATTTAGTTAAGTTGGTTCAGCATTCAATACCGATGTACCCTCAGCAATAGAAGCAGAGGCAGTCTTCCGTAATGGGCTGCACTCATTGTGGGAAGCTAGGACACGTTGTTTCGAAATATCGCAGAGCACAGGGATTGTGCTTGGCTTGTCGGGCACCAGACCACATGATAGGGTCCTGCCCATATAGAGCTAGTTCATCATCGTCGAACCTAACTAGTCAATCGGTTAGGGGCCAGCCCCAGCACCAGTGTAGAAGCAGCAACAATACCAGCCTCCGAGGCTATTGCTACCTCAGGCATAAGCCTTCCAGCAGCAGAGACCCCAGCAGTATGTCCAGACCCAAGCTCAGATGCAGAACCGGCAGAGAGGTTTCCAGGAAAGGGGACCAGTACCCAGAGGACAAGGTCAGGCTATGGTTCTGACCGTAGAGGAAGAGTTAGCTTCAGGTGAGGTGGTGGCAGGTACCATTCTCGTTAACTCTTTTCCAGCATCAATATTATTTGATTCGGGTGTATTGCATTCATTTATGTCTGCACGATTCGCAACACGAGTAAGACTAAAACTCGAGTCATTATCAGTAAGGCTCAATATACTTACTGGTAACGGTCTTGTGGGAGTAGATAGAGTCTTTTTCTCGTGTAGAATCGTAGTTAGCGGTAGAGAGTTTCCAGCTAGGTTGATAGAGTTTCCGATGGCCGATTATGATGTGGTCCTAGGAATAGATTGGTTGAAGGATCAATATGCAAGAATAGACTGCCATATTGGCAGGATTATTTTTGGTATTCCAAGCGAAGTAGAGCTTTCATTCTCTATAGGCGAGGTAGAACCTTCTCCACCAGTCTTGCGGATGACAGTAACAGTAGCAGTTCAGTTTTCCCGAGTAGTAGAAAAGTTTCCTGATGTATTTCTCGAAGAGCTTCTAGGCATGTCCCTAGAAAGAGAGATAGAGTTCACCATTGATTTGCTTACAGAGACGGCACCAGTGTCAGAAGGAGTCTACAGGATGACACCTTCAGAATTGGAGATCTTATACAAGATGATTGAAGAACTCAAAGCCAAGAGATTCATTCGTGCTAGTGGATCACCTTGGGGAGCCCCGATACTTCTTGTAAAAAAGAAGGATGGTACGTCAAGATTATGTGTTAATTATCGTACCTTAAACTTTATAACAATCAATAATAGATATCCCCTACCAAGGATAGATGACTTATTTGATCAGCTCAGGGGAGCGGCAGTATTCTCGAAGATTGACTTGCGATCAGGGTACCATTAGATCAGAGTTAGAGCACAATACATCCAAAAGACAACATTCAGATTAAGATATGGGCATTGGGAGTTCCTTGTTATGCCATTTGGAGCGACCAATACACCAGCCGTATTCATGGACCTCATGAATCTTATCTTTATGCCTTATTTGGATCAGTTTATAGTGTTTATAGATGACATCTTGGTCTATAGCAAGAGTGAAGCGGAGCATGAGCAGCATCTCAAAGTAGTCCTTCAGATTCTCAGAGAGCACCAGTTGTACTCAAAGTTCAGTAAGTGCAAGTTTTGGCTTGACTGCATATCGTACTTGGGTCACATCATCACTAGAGGTAGAGTGGAAGTGGACCCCCAGAAGATAGTGGCTATAGAGTCATGGCCAGTACCCAGTACAGTCGTTGAGGTTCGCAGTTTCCTTGGATTGGCCGCGGATTTCAGCACCCATGACTCAGTTGACCCGCAAGGATGTACAGTTTGCTTGGACAGTAGAGTGTCAGAGTTTATTTGAGAAGTTGAAGTGGAGATTGATGACGGCCCCTATTCTCACTCTTCCAGATGGGACTAGAGGACTTTCAGTTTATTGTGACGCTTCCGACAGAGGATTAGGATGCGTCTTGATGCAGCATGGTAAGTTAGTCGCTTATGCGTCACGCCAGTTTTGTGACCATAAGAGGAATTATCCTATCTATGACTTGGAGTTAGCAGCAGTAGTTTTTGTATTGAAGCTTTGGAGGCATTATTTATATAGAGATCGAGTAGATATCTTCACCGACCACAAGAGTCTGAAGTATGTGTTTACCCAGAAGGACCTTAACATGCGTCAGAGAAGATGGCTAGAGCTACTTATGAATTACGACATCAACTTACAATATCATCCTGGGAAGGCCAACGTTGTTGCAGATGCATTGAGCAGAAGAGCCAGAGTTTATTTTCTAATAGCATAGCCATAGTTGTTAGCAGATCTTCAGAAGATGGATATTGAGGTAGTTCTCCCCACTAATGTGGCATTGATGGCCAGTATGCAAGTTCAGTCCAGTATAGTTAAGAGGATTAAGTTAGCTCAGGCAACATATTCCAAGCTACAGTAGCTCAAGGCAGAATGTGAAGCAAGAAGAAGACCTGAGTTATGCATTCAAGAAGATGGTACACTCCATTATGGAAGGCGTCTTTATATACCCAGTGGTGATATCAGACATAAGATCATGGCAGAGGCTCACAGTTCTCAGTATTCAATTCATTCTGGTGGCACGAAGATATATCGAGACATCCGTCAGCATTTCTGGTGGAATGGTATGAAGAGGGAGATAGCTTGATTTGTCTTCCGATGTTTAGTTTATCAATAAGTTAAAGCTGAACATCAGAGACCAGCTGGACTTCTTCAACCTTTACCGATCCCAGAATGGAAATAGAAGCACATTACCATGGATTTTGTAACTGGGTTACCTAAATCCCCAGCTGGAAGAGATGCTATCTGGGTTATAGTTTACAGACTCACCAAGGTAGCTCATTTTCTCTCCTTCAGAATTGGTCAGTCGACGGATCAGCTAGCAGAGATATACCTTAGACAAATAGTCAGATTGCATGGAGTGTCCATCAGCATCGTATCAGACAGAGATTCAAGATTCATATCGCACTTTTGGCAGAGTCTTCAAGAGAGTTTGGAGACTCATCTCAAGTTCAGTTCAGCATATCATCCGCAGACAGATGGTCAATCAGAACGCACGATCTAGACTCTCGAAGATATGTTACGATCATGTACACTCGACTTCGGTGGTTCGTGGGAAGATAACCTGCATCTCGTGGAGTTCTCCTATAACAATAGTTTTCAGGCCAGTATTCAGAAGGCACCCTTTGAGGCATTGTACGGCAAGAAGGCAGATCTCCTTTAGCCTGGCATGATGTAGGCGAAAGGCAGATGCTTGGTCAAGATATGATTACGTAAAGTATCACGGTGGTCAGACAAGTCAGAGATCATCTTCTAGTTGCGCAAGATCGCCAGCGCTATTGGGCCGATTCTCATCGGCGTCCCCTTGAGTTTTCATTCGGCGACCACATTTTTCTTAGGATCTCGCCTACCCGTGGCATCATTCGATTCGGCGTACTGGGAAAGCTTAGTCCTAGGTATATAGGGCCGTTTGACATCCTTGAGCGAGTAGGTGATGTGTCCTATCATCTCGTTCTTCCAACGTTGTTACGTGAGGTACATGACGTGTTCCATGTATCCCAATTACGACGGTATATCCCGGATCCAAGTCATGTCCTTGATTATTCGAAATTGGTTGTTGGCACCAACCTTTCGTATGAGGAAAGGCTCGTATCCATATTGGACCAAAGAGAGAAGATACTCAAGAATAAGAGTATTAAGTTAGTCCATGTTATTTGGGGTCATCACTTCTTGGGTGAGTCAACGTGGGAACGTGATGATGATATCCGATCGCGATATCCACACATATTTGACTCATGAGGTATATTGTCTTCTTTATGCCTTATGCTTTTACTTCTTTGCTTGCATGAATGATTGTTTGATTGACTGTTAGACGTAGATTGCCAGTATTTGTATAACTTGTCCCGATACCTCTAGCCTATTGATTAAATTTTGACGACGGAATTCTTTTAAGGTAGGTAGAGTTGTCACTCCCATTTTCTATTATACATATTTTCAGTATACGTGTACGAATTTCTGAGAAGCGTAGCCTGCACACCAGATCAACCGAAGTTAATACTTTATTCAAACCGGACTTACACTTTGCATCGATTCGTATCGATACTTCATCGGGTCAACGTAACTCATCGAGTCAACGACTCATCGTAATGCACCGTACGGAGCAGGATATTACAGATGTCGGCGAGACCTGAGTCTGTACGACTGTCGAGAGCAGCTTTACAGTTGTGTACGGGGTTTAGAAGATTCCTTAGAAGGAGAGGATGGTGGACGACGTCGAACATGGATAGAGAAGCCATGGGTGGGTACTAGGCTTTATGTCACTCCCTTTTCCGTTATACGTATTTTTAGTATACGTGTACGGATTTCTGTCATTTGTCAGGTGACCCGTAGTTAGACTTGTCTTGCTTAGCCTGATCCTGGTTTAATCTTGCCTTGGTTTATTTTGGTTCATCTGGGTTCGGCTTAGCTTGGTTTAGTTTTATGTGGTTTGAGATGAGAGGGGATGATATATAAGTCAACTCTCCTCTCTCTCTCTCTCTCTCTCTTCATTACTTTTATTTATTTCCTTCATCTTATCCATTACTCCTCTCCACCCACCAAACAAACCCTAGGCAATTGCAACTTGCTTCATGATGGATCTCAAGATTTATTGTTCTATTCTCTTCTTCACTTGATTCTAAGCCTCTTTAGAACTTGGAGTTTTTAGTTTCCATTGATAGATTTTTGTAAATCTAAGTTTATAATTTTCTCAATTTTTCTTGGTTTTGATCTCTTAAACTTTATTATTTTTGAAATCTAATGGTCCTATGTTGTAGGAATTTGATTCTACCCAATTTAGACCCTTGAAAGTCCCGATTTTGACTTGTTTTGAGAGATTTATGGCCTTTCCAGTCCATGGGTTCTCATGAACATTTGGACGCTGGTTGGAGAAGATGAGCAGTACATGCTGGAACATGCTATCATGGCACATGCTGTGGATGGTGCCTTTTGGCCCATGGCATATGCTGTCCTGGCGCATGCTGTCTCTGGCACATGTTGTCCTGGCGCATGCTGCGGATGGTGCCTTTTGGCCGATGGCGCATGTTGTCCTGGTGCATGATATGAATGGTGCCTTTTGGCCTATGGCGCATGTTGTCCTACCGCATGCTATCCTGGTGCATGCTGTCCCTGGCGCATGTTGTCCTGGCACATGCTATGGATGGTGCATTTTGGCCCATGGCACATGCTATCCTGGCGCATGTTGTCCCTGGTGCATATTGTCCCTGCGCATGCTATCCTGGCACATGCTGTTCTGGCACATGCTGTCAGGGTTATGCGCCACCTGACTGACTGTCTGAGAAACCCTTAATTTACCTTGCTTTGTTTTGAAATATACAGGGTAGGAAGATCCTGGCTCTGGATTGATTGGTGTTGACCATGAGGAGTGGGTAGGATACCCTGTTATTTTGTGCCACCTGTTCCAACACGTTTGGCGCAGTGTAGGTGAGCAGTAGAAAACAGACCTTGAGCAGAGTCTAGTTTTTTGGCATTGATTTGATTGTCTTTGCCAAGAGAAGTAAACCTTTTACTCGGAAATATTCTTGCATTGAATGGTACGGAGGCACAATCAGAAGCATTTTCCATCGAATCAAGGACTGGAGAATGATAAGGAGAGGCCATAGGGCGCTTTCCTTTGTTCTGTGCAGGGGCAGTGGTGATTATCTTCTCCACCAAGTTTAGAACTGGGGAGGAAGATTGGCTATGCGGCGCTGTCCCCTGATTGGCACCTCGGTAATGATTGGCGTACCCTCTGCCAATTTTAGAATTGGTAAGGAAGAAAAATTGGCCATGTGGCACTGTCCATTAGTTGGCGCCTGGGCAATGATTGGCGCACCCTCTACCAATTTCAGAATTGGTGAGGAAGAAGAAGTTGCCATGTGGCACTTTTCCATGGTTGGCGCCAGGGCAGTGGCTTGAGCACTCTCTACATATTTCAGAATTGATGAGAAAAAGAAAGTAGCTACAGAGTTTTCCTCCAAGCTTGGCGTAGGAGTCATGATTGGTACACTGGAGGACTTCAGAGTCCAGATAATGTGCGCCCTGTTTTTGGCAGCAACAGTGGTGCGCTTGGCACCCCCTGCGCCAATCATGGCTTTGTAGGCAGTTTGGTCGACTTGCACGACCAAATTCTTCTACGTCATGCCGACCGACGCAATATCACATTGAGTTGTCATTTTATCGTCGGAGGAGAAAGTCGTCCCCAGCAGAGTCTCCATTTTATTTGCAAAAATAAAAGCTTGATTACAAACTAAGAAAAGAGTACAAGAGTACAATTAATTTATGAGAAAGTACAACTATAGGAATCTAATAAGAAGACGATCACTTTATCCCTTGGATAATGCGATGTCGAAGAAGATAGCATTTGGAGAGTGCTGCAGCAAGTGCTCAAAAGATTATGATCATTAGTCATCCTTTGAAAGTGATTTGGAACTCTATTTATAGAGTTTAGAGATAAGTATTAAGTAGTTATCCTGTTTGGCGCACACTGCAATTGGCATGCCATTCATCCCTTGGCGCGAACGGTTAGTTTAACTGCTTCGATGCGTGGCATGCTGTGATTGATATGCACTTGGTCGTTGGCAGTGTCGCAGACACATTCTTCGAGATTAGTGGCATGTGTGCCACGTTATCTAACTATTTCAAGATGATTTGATCAGGTAGTGCCAACTGCTAGGTAGCGTCAGGCGCTACTTGCTGTTTTGTGACTTTCTAAAGGATATGGTGTCATTAATTACCTCGCGCCAACTGTAGATGGTGCGAGACAGTTGTTGATCATTTATGATGAATCTGACACGTCTGACAAAATCTCATCGAGCGCCATACGCTCGGGATTCCAACGGATTTCTCGACTGACATGCTGTCAGTCATGATGATAATTATTTAGCTTTTTCGAGAAGATGGCCATGTGGCAGGTAGCGCCACTTGATGACTAGCGCCTATTGATGTCCTGCGCCATCTGACGTCTGGCGCCACTTGATGATTTAATTGTTGGCACTATTTATGAGTAGTACCTGATGCTGATTATACTTTTTAGGCTTCTACAGTGACTCAAACAACGACAAAGAATACAATCATAACGCAAATGTTTGTCTCATGGCAACTGAGGTACTCGATGACTTCTCATGAATGCTCTTTCTTACAAAGAATTAGAAAATGCCATTCTTGAATTACACGATGAACACAAGGTCATAAGAAATAAATATAAGAAGTCTCTCAAAGAGATTGATGCTCACAAACAAGAAATAGAAAGACTTTCCAACATCATTCTTAATATAAAAGAAAAATATCATATTTCTGACACGAATGAAATAGAGTATCTACAACTAAAGCTCCAAGAATCACAATACGTCATTAAGAAAAAGGACGTCGAAATTCAATCCCTCAAAGAAGGATATGAATTTGCTATGCACAAGACACTTGCTGCAAATTAGAAAGAATATGAAACCTCTATCAAGTACAATGACCTTCTTGCAAATGGCAAGAAACAAATAGATAGGGATATAGTTCACACAAAGGCATGAAAGCTTACCAACACAACACCCAGGTCCTATCCTAACCAAATGCATACACGAAAAGGACCCGCTGTAAAGAAAAATGCTTCACATCATGCTTTCTACTATCATCACAATAGCAATCATGTTAAAACTCCTCATCATACTAGAGTTCCTCATACACATAACACTCACTCACTTTCCTCTAGATCTATAACACCTATGATGTGCCACTATTGTGGTCTCTTTCGACACACCTCTTATTATTGTCAAATGAGAAAACATGTTGACATAAAAATGTTTAAATGGGTTCCTAAAACTAACAATCAAGGACCCAAATATTCTTGGGTAACAAAGTCTTCATCTTTAACTTGTGTTGTAGGTGAACCCTCCTTCACATGCTAGAAGCAAATGGATTCTCGATAGCGGATGCTCACGGCACATGACCGGTGATGTTTCACTATTCGCAATGCTATCGATGAAGAAAGAAGGACATGTATCTTTCGACAACAATCTAAAGGGTTATATCATAGGAAATGGTAATATCGGCTCCCCTCCTTATCCGTGCATTAAAAATGTTTGTCTTGTTACTAATCTTAAACACAACCTTCTTAATTAATATTAGCCATCTTACCGATAATAACTATAATATTAACTTTGTTAAACACAAGTGCGTCGTTGCCGATAGCACTAGTAGATCTATTGTGTATGAAGGTATTAGAGAAAATAATATCTATATTCTTTATCTTGTTGAAAGTACTAACAATGACAGTTGCTTAGTAGCAAAGAATGATAAAAGCTTTGGCATATGAGACTTGGTCATGCTAACATGGACACCATTTCCCGACTTGCTTCCAAGAAACTTGTTAGAGGACACCCAAGCATTCCGTTCAAGAAAGATATGGTATGTGAACAATGCTAGAAGAGTAAGTTAACAAAGTCTTCTTTTAAATCCATCAACTCTGTAAGTACTACTAGACCTCTTCAACTTATTCATATGGATTTATTCGGTCCCAGTAGAGTGGCTAGTCTCAGTGGAAAACTTTATGCTTTTGTTTTAGTTGATGATTTCTCGAGATTTACTTGGGTTATTTTTCTTGCTAGTAAAAGTGACACTTTTCGTGAATTTGTTGCATTATGTAAACGTGTTCAAAATGAGAAAGGCATTATGATCAACAAAATTAGAAGTGATCATGGAGAAGAATTTGATAATGCCGATTTTAAAAGATTTTGTGAAAAGAATAATTTTGGTCATGATTTTGCTTGTCTTAGAACCCCACAACAAAATGGGATTGTGGAGAGAAAGAATAGAACCCTTGGTGGTATGGCAAGGGTCATGTTAAACCAATACAAGCTTTCCTAATACTTTTGGGCGGAAGCCGTTAACACGGCATATTATGTTATAAATAGGGTCTTGATTTGACCTATTTCTAAGAAAACCCCATATGAGCTTTGGTTTGACAAAATCCCTTCAATTGAATATTTCAAAGTTTTTTGATGCAAATGTTTTATTTTGAACACCAAGGATAAACTAGGAAAATTTGAAGAAAAAGCCTATGAAGGTATCTTTCTTTGTTATTCTATGCACAGTAAAGATTTTCGTATCTTTAACAAAAGAAGTCTTGTTGTTGATAAATGTCTCTTTTGATGAACTTAACACTTCTACATCCTCCTCCTCCAATGATGTTGATGACATCTCTTTTGGTTTGGAAAACTTTTCTCTTGGAGATACTAGTACTCCTTCATCTAACAGTGAAGTTGAGACTACTCCACCCGAAGATTCTCCACCAATAGAGCCTCCTCAAGAGGATCTTCCTAAAGAATGGAGATTTGTCCCCCATTATCCAAAGGAGCTTATTATAGGTGACCCTTCCTAACGGGTTAGCACTAGATCCGCTACACGGGATCTTTATGCAAATGTGGCTTTTATTTCCCAAATAGAGCCTAAAAATGTTAATGATGTTTTTAATGATGAATTTTGGATGATTGCCATGCAAGAAGAGCTAAATCAATTTGAGCAAAACAATGTATGGGAACTTGTTCCTAAGCCTCACAACTATCCCATTATTGGGACAAAGTGGGTGTTCGAAATAAGCTTAATGAAGATGGTTTTGTCACTCATAACAAAGCCCGATGGTCGTTCAAGGCTATAACCAAGAGGAAGGAATTGACTATGAAGAAACCTATGCTCCAGTTGTTCGTCTTGAATCTATTCGAATGCTTTGCGCTTTTGTATGTTTCAATAATTTTAAGCTTTTTCAAATGAATGTCAAAAGCGCCTTCTTAAATGGGTTTATTAAAGAAGAGGTTTATGTCAAGCAACCACCCGGTTTTGAGAATTTTTAATTTCCTGATCATGTTTTTAAATTACACAAAGCCCTTTATGGCCTCAACCAAGCCCATCGTGCTTGGTATGAGCGCCTTAACTCTTTTCTCATTTCTTACAATTTTTCTAAGGAAAAAGTTGACAAAATGCTTTTTTTCAAATCTCTAAATGACACACTTCTATTAGTGCAAATTTATGTTGATGATATTATCTTTGGCTCCACTAACAAGACACTATGTATAGAATTTGCCAAAGTTATGCATGATAAATTTGAAATGAGTATGATGGGAGAATTATCATTCTTTCTTGGATTACAAATCAAACAAGGACCAAACGGCACTTTCATTAATCAAGCTAAATATACAAAGGATCTTCTCAAACGCTTTGAGCTAGACACATCCAAATCAATGAGAACTCCTATGGCCACAACGACAAAGCTTGATCACGATGAGAATGGTATTTCCGTTGACATTTGTAAGTATCAAGGTATGATCGGTAGCTTACTTTACTTAACTACTAGTCATCCTGACATTATGTTCAGTGTTTGTCTTTGTGCATGATACCAAGCAAATCCTAAATAATCACACTTATGTTCCGTTAAGCGCATTTTTCGGTATCTCAAAGGCACCATTAACATGGAACTTTGGTATCCGAAATCTCCATCCTTTGAGCTTATGGGCTACTCGGATGCAGATTTTGTCGGATGCAAGATTGACCAAAAAATTACTAGCGGCACATGTCAATTCCTCGGGAAATCTTTGGTATCTTGGTTTAGTAAGAAATAAACTATGTCGCTCTTTCCACCACTGAAGCCGAATATATTACGGCTGGATGTTGTTGTGCACAAATTCTTTGGATGACACAAAAACTTGTAGACTATGGCATTTCTTCAACTAGCATCTCCATTAAATGTGACAACATTAGTTCTATAAATCTCACGAAAAGCCCGATTTGTCACTCACGCACCAAGCACATTGAGATTAGACCCCATTTTCTTCGTGACCATCAACAAAAGGGAGACATTCATCTAGAGTTTATTGATACTACTTATCAACTGGCGGATATCTTCACAAAGCCTCTACCCGAGGATCGCTTTGTATTTCTTTGCCAAGAATTGGGCATTCTTAACCTTAACTTTTAGTATATCAGTCGATCGGAACACCGACGGAACTCTGCGGAATACCATCGGCACACCGACATTTGTTCACAGAATAGTTCTGTCTACAAAATCGGAATACCGACGGAACGCTTCGGAATTTCGACGACGTGCCGATTACGACATTAACATTAAACAGTCGCAGCTTTTTGTTCAATGGGCCCCACCAAATCTTTTTTATTCTCTCTCCCATCTTTTTATATCCCTTTCATTTATTACATTCCATCCTTTCACCACCCATACATCCAATCATATCCCTTCACACATCAAATCCTCTATTAAACTCCCTCTATTAATTACATTCATCACCTTCTTTCAAAAACCCTCCATCTCTTCCTCTTCCCTCTACTTCTTTTCCAATGTATACACCTCTTCACCTTTATTTATCTCTCCTTCTCTTCCTTCTAATTCTTTCCAAACGTATACAACTCTTTCCTCTTCTTCTTATCTCTCACTTCAAACCCTACTTTCACCATGGATCACGCCAAACGACCTCTCTCTTCCTCCTCCTCCAATCCTTTTATGCCCATACCTCTACCGAATGACGCCTACGAGTAAAAAATCTTCAAATCCAGTATCGCTGCTGATGCTTGGTTCCAATCCTTCGAACACCACGCCGTGTTCGAGGGGAAGCCAATCAACTGGAATGTCTTCTCCGGTTATCTCCACCTGGACCTATTCCAGTCTGCGGGACTAGCCAAACTTATCGGCCATCAAGTCCCAGTATATCTTGTTGCAGTTTGCCTCTTCTACTGCAACTTGGTCCCAGACTTTACCAACAATGTGATCAAGACTCTTGTCAATGATCGTCATTTTCGTCTCACTACCCGTGATCTTGCTGAAATCCTTGAAATTCCTAATCGCAGAGATGCTCTTCCTACTCTCATCGGCCTCAACCCTACCTCAAATATCTCTTTTGAAGAATTCTATAGGATCATTGGAAAAGGGCCTGACATACCTCCAATTCTAGCAATGTCCAAGCAATTGGAGCCCTTCTATTACGAACTGCATCGCATCTTGTGCTACACCCTGACTCCCAAGTCTGGCAACTATGATGCCATCACTTGCGAAGCTCGGGTCTGTATGTACTATCTATATGCTAAGAAGACCTGGTCCTTTGCCAAAACTCTGCTGAATGCCTTCTCCTCTATTCATTCTGCGGGACGGCGTGCTTTAAAGTTTGGCATGTTCATCACTCTCATCAGATCTTCAGGACCGTAACTTTCATGCTTCTCGGTTCTCCAATCCAAATGCCTATGGGTTTATGTATCTCGATGGGATTGATCCGGTTGGGGCTTTCTAGGGGACCCCGGGTGTTGATTCTGATGATCCGGCAGATCAATAAACTCCAGTCTTGTGGTGATGGTCTAATAAGGAGTGGTGTCGATGTTTGAGTTTGTCTGTCTTTTGAGGTCCTTCGGGGATCAGTGTCTGTCTCTGTTTGTTTGTTGTCCTGTGCGGTCCTTCAGGGACCATTGTTTGATGAAAGTTTTAGTATTCTTATGTGTAATCCCGGTAGGAATAGTTGTCTTATTATCATTCCAGTATCAGTCTTAGAACAACCATGTACTCTCAAACTTCCTTTCTAATATATGCATGGCTTTGTTTATCCTATTGTTCTAATATGTACCCTTTTTCAATTATCTATTATGAGTTCCACCATCTTTGATTAAGTGACATAGGGGGAGAAAACGTATTGAGGGGGAGTAGTCTAGCTACGGGGAAGATACTCTCTAAAATACGATACTACATTCTTTTGTCAATTATCAAAATAGAAAAGATTGTTGGCACATTGATTTTGATAACATTAACTGCATCTTCGTGTTTTAGTTTCTCTATCCTTTTCAGCAAACAAATATGCTGTCAAGTTTTTCAAAGGCTGCTACAAAAAGATCGATGAGATTGAAGCTAATCATTAAGCCGTACGGAAGACTTATGGATTGACTTAAAGCAAGACTGAAGAGATGCCACCAGCATACTCAAAGCTTGCACTCAAAGATTCAAGGTCCTAGAGTCTGTACAAGGTCTAGGACAAACTATGAAACGCTTAAGGTGGATGACAAACCAAAAGCCCTTACAAATATCTTTCAAAAATCACTTGTCTTATGTCAACAGAATACCGACGGTATACCGATTTATTGCACATAAAATATTCTGTTAAGATAATCAGTATACCGACGAAAAACTGTATCATACCGATGGTACACCGATATCTAAGCACAGAAAATGTTCTGTGAAGATAGTCGGTATACCGACGACATGCCGATGTATACCGACGGTACATCGATATCAAAGCACATAAAAGGTTCTGTGAAAATCGGTATACCGACGGCAGACCGATGTATATCGACGGTACACCGATATCAAAGCACAGAAAAGGTTCTATGAAGATAATTGGTATACCGATGGCATACCGATATATACCGACGGTACACCGATTGGTACCGTTAGAATTCTGTCTGCTATCTTTTGATTTTTGAATATGCAGATCCTTGGCATTAAATGCTCCAACGGCTAGATTTATTACCATTACTGTTCAGACAGTATACTGATGGAATTTCGGTCTGTACCGACGGAATTCCCATTCGTGGTATGTTTAGAGCATTAAATGACTAGCTCTCTTGGTATTCTATTTAAGGTGGTTGTGCCTTCTCTTTAGAGGCATCCACTTGTGCTTTAAATTTCCTCAACTACCAAAGAGCCTCACCATTACTACTCTACCCAAAGCTTTAATTTGTCATCCAACCTAAAGTGCTAGAGTATTCAAGAGTTGTAACATTCGATCTTCAAAGTATTCTAGAAGATCAAAAGCCTTCTTTTATTTTGTTGAAGTTGACGAGCCTTCGAAAGAAAACTCGTGTGTAAGAAGTTGACGAGCCTTCGGAAGAAAACTTGTGTGTAAGAAGTTGACGAGCTCTTCGGATCCAAACTCGTGTTGAAGTTGACGAGTTCTTCGGATCCAAACTCGTGTTGAAGTTGACTCGTGTGTAACTATTTACTTAAATAGTGGATTAAAGCCGAAGAGAGTTCCGGGACTGGAGTGCCCCTTAGAAGGATACCAAGATACATCGAGTGTTTGAATCTCTCTTATTTATTATCCTTTTAAATTGCTTTTAATCGTTGGCAATTATTTTATTACCCTATTCACCTCCCTAGGGTTCTACAACTGCTATATATGCAGCTAAGTTTTAAGAGGTAAGGGGCTGGGTTGGTCCAGTTGGGCCTTAGGGCTTCAAACATATGTGTAAGCCCCAAGCCTCTAATCAATGAATATTTTTAGAAGAAGAGGAAAAAAATCTTAACTAGTGTATAATTAAATCACTTGCTCAATCCAAATGCTCATTAATAAAAGAAGCCCATAATAACTAGGTCGGTCCATTATCTGTCTCTCTCTCTCTCTCTCATATATAATATATATATATATATATATATATATATATATATATATATATATATATATATATATATATATATATATATGGAGGATAGGTTTATTGTTGCTACTTATTTGGGGCTATGGCCCAAAGAGGATAGGGCATTAAAATATTAGAGAATTTAATATTTTCATTAGCATAACTATTAACACAAAAAAAATTGTTTTTTTAAATAACAAGCCAAGAATACTAATATTCTTAATAAAAACAATAAAATAATTTCAGCATTGGTAATGATAATAAGACAAAACAATAATGGTAAGATCAACAACGATTCTAAGGTCAAGAAGTAAATTTAACACTCTTGAACTAATCTAACTAAATTTCTACATTTAAGAGAAGGAAAAGAACCCAGGGGTTTATAGTTGAGGGGCAATGAGGACTTGAGGTGCGATTGTGGTTGTTTGGTGTTTGGTTGGGTCGAATTTGGGCTTGGAGCGATCATGACTACAATTTAAGTCATTTATGATCATTGATAAAATATTATCATATAGAAGCTCAATTGGAAGGCACACAAGTGTCACGCATGTAGTAGACTCAAAATAGGTCAAAACCATATATTGGGTCGATTAGATTGGATCGATGTCAAGCCTTAAAATTAAATTGAAAGTTAGGACAAGTCTTTTAGTAGATGGTCAAATAGTCTAAATTGACTAAAAAGTTGCACGATATAAATAGAATATAAGGAAACAAGTTTGTGTGGAAAATAATATACCAAAATGAAGATAATCTTGTCTACTACAAAACTTATGAAGGGAGTACCAAGATATTGACATTCCTAGCGCTCCAAAAATTAAAGTCACAGAAACGTATATTTTATGATCAAACTAATTGTAGAAGCATGAAAAATTTTAGCAGATTTGACAACCATATGCCTAAGCCAGGGAAGACATATGCGCCCAAGTGAACTCATATGCGCCCAAGTCACCAGCGAAGCCATATACGCCCAAGTCACCAGTGAAACCATATGTGCCCAAGTCTCCAGTGAAGCCATATGCGCCCAAGTCAGGCTCCTCCAGAAGGGGGGCACATAGCCCTGTTTCAGGCTATGCGCCCAAGCCAAAACAGCCCCCGACTCGGTCAAACCTACGATCAATCGTGCACCGAAGCAAACGTCAACGTCAGTCTCCATAAGCAGTCGTGCACCAAAGCATACGGCCACGTCAACACCACGATCAACCCACGATCGCATAGTCTGCATGCGCCTACACCCTATGTGCCCAAAGCAGACCATGCGCCCACATGAAAACCAGTGTGTTTTCTCATGTGGGCGTATAACATCATTCCAGCACAAGAACGACTATAAAAAGGGGTCTCATACCTCTTCAAACACACTGAACGAAGAGCATTTCAAGAGCTAAGTTGCTGCACTTCTTGCCAGTGAGCCAAGAGTTAGCAATTTTCTTAGGTTTTCTTCCACTTTTGTAATCGGAGTGTCAACGGAGTAAAGGAGCAACTGCCGCTCGATCTCCATCGTTCCATTCCCCAGAATTCTTTTTGTACTCGGGGATCCTCAGCGTAGGATCTCTCAGGCGTACTCGATTTGTGGTGCCTTGTGCCAATAAAGAAAAGACATCGTTTCTTCTTCTTTTTTGTGTGTGTCCACAAGAATGGCGACTCTATTGGGGACTACTTTTTCTTCTGACGAGAAGGTGGTGATGTAATCCGATACCGACAAAGTAGGGAGCACTCAGAAGATGTTGATCGTGAAGTTCGATCAGCAGGCATTCGAAGAGATGCTCTCGAGGGACTGCTTTACTTCCTCAAAATCAGCGAAGCCAAACAAGTCTCGCAAGACTTGGCTTCCGAAGGCTCGCAGTGCATATCCTGTCAGTGTCATAGCAGATATACAACTGAAGGACTCTGTCACGTAGGCGCATAGAGCTTCTCCGGGGGCACATTGCTCTTCCACAGAAGCTCCACAAATAAAGAAGGCTCACACCGTTCCGGGCTCTACTAGTCCAGCGACTTCTCTCTTGTGCAACCAACAACAGAGTATTCAACGTTCGAGACTTGGCAGAGGAAAATACTACGATGCCAAGTATTGAAGTGTTCAAAATTCTGGACAAACGCAGTGAGGCTCACAAACGAATGAGATGAAGCTGGAAGAAAACAGTGCTGCTCCACCAAGCATTCGCCTAAGAGGGTATGTGGGCGCATAACTCTGGCCAGAATACTTCTGTCTTCGACAGATTATGCATCCAGGGTCATGTGCCCAAGCTCAACGGACCCATACTTTGTGCCCACATCGAGAAAGCTTAGACATGCTGCCAAGAAGCATACGCCCAAAGGCAGATTCCAAGGCCTATGCGCCCACAGTAAAAAGACAGGTCCTAATGCGTATAGCACGAGACTGTCTTCAAAGTCATCACAGAACTTAGGTATGGGGGTTGCCCCTGCACGTAAACTAAGTTCAGATGTACCAACTCTCCTTACAAACCCATATGCAAAGCTCGGCGATGCATGTGACATGGGTTTTAAGGTAAAACTTCCTTCCGCTGACTTACGCGACATGATAAATCATAAGCGTAAAGTGAGGGAGGATGCAGCAATTCATGGCATACATCCTTGTACCAGTATTGTCATCAACTATTGCTGCTCCAAAGCGACAAGAGTGCCACAGAGACAGTCCGTGTTCCTACGACTGCATCGCTCTGATGATGAAGAGCCGCTGTGTATTTTATCCAACATAGCCTCGTGGGGACCTCCTTACGGAAGCCCCAATCAAAGAAGGTGGACTACGAACCCAATTTTTTCTCTCAATTCTGCGAACAGAAGAAGAAGAAGTCTGCCAACATCCGAATGAGTCTATATGGGTACTCGGTCAAGGACGAGATTCCATATAGATTACGAGGACTCCCAAGCTGGAGGGGATGATCCTTCAGCTGGGGGTATTATTCCCTCAGAATCTGAAGCAGATGACCTTCACACCAGGGGTAGCCTTCCATACGATGATGATCTCTCCGAGTCTGACGGTGACTATCTACCTCCTCTACCTGAAGACGAGGGTTTTAACTCAGAGACAGACAGTGCCATCACCAGTTGTATTGTTTTCTCTGTTCATCCTCATATGTTATCTACATACATGGCAGATGGAGAAAGACCTGAAGAAGCCAGTGATCAGATCAACAAGCGGCTAGAGGGTCTTGAAACAGCATTTGCCAAGATCACTGATATGCTTACTAGTATCATGGCGGTCCAAGCTGCTGGGGTTGTTCCTCCACCTCAACAAAACGTCTCGGCACACGTTAGTCCGGCTCATAGCAACAACCCTCCTTCACTACAGAAGGAGTATCATTCCTTTGTGCCTTCTCTAAATCTTGCAAATGTTGGGGGTAGTCCTTCACCAACAATGCCTGACAATCGTACAGCAGCCGTTGCTCAACACCTGCTCAATCAACAGGATGCAATTGATTCTTTTGTTGCCCGTCTCGACACCATCTCACAAAAAGATGAGCTTCAGAAGATGGGGATATCTCAACCCTATCCTCCTGAATAGGAGAATGCTACTTGCCCTCCTAGCTACAAGCCGCTGACGCTAAATTCATTTGACGGGATGACTTCTCCTCGTCAACACATGACATACTTCAACACGCAGACTCTACACTTACCCAAGGATGATCCGTTCTTGTCAAAGTTGTTTATTAGCACCTTGCAGGGGGTAGCTTTTGAATGGTTCTGCAGTTTGTCTGACGGTTGTATCAATTCTTTTAAAGACTTGGAGAGGTTATTCCTCAATAGGTTTTACGAGAGTGGCATGCATGTTAGTATGTCCACCCTCATCAAGACCAAGCAAAGGAGGACTGAGTCTGTCATTGTTTTTATCGAACGCTTCAGGCGACAAGCATTGAAGATGTCCTTCGGTATACCAGACTCAGAACTTATGGATACTTGTCGACATAACTTCCTTCCTACAGTAAAGTTCTGTCTGGGTATACATAAGTATGATACATGGCCCGCTTTTATCGGTGTCGCTGATGCTGCTGAAAACGATGTCCCTAACCTGGAATTACTGGGGTTGAAAACACCCAAATCTGAAGACAAAGGTAAGCATCCTCAAACTATCCCTGTCCGTGGGGGTAAAGGGAAAGAAGACTTGAAGGTCGACACTTCCAAGGGAGCTTCCAATTCTCAGTGCACCTCTGACAAACCTAAGAAGACTTTTTTCCTTTGACGAAGACGATGTTATTACCATTTTTCATACATTGACGAAGGGTAATAAACTGACATTGCCTCCACCACGACGCCCTACGGAGGCGAACCAACTCAACGATCCCAAGTACTGCCTTTATCATTAGTATGTGCACCACTCTACCAAGGATTGCATCGTCCTAAAGAAGAAGATACAACAGCTTATCGACAGCCAAGTGATCAATCTCGAAGCTGAAGACAAGGTCGTATCTTCTAACATGATCTCTCTTCAATTTGGTGACTTTCCTCCCACAGAAGTCCCAGACGGTGTAGTCCCAATCCCTAAGGCAATAATAGAAGTCGTCAACATACCGCCAGCTCGCAACTCAACCTTGGTGCTACTCACGACTGAACGTGGTGAGATCATGTGGGTCCATCCGGACCTTGTGCAAGAAATGATGCAGGTGGTAGTATCTCCCAAAGTAAAGAGGGGTAAGAAATACAAGTCATGCTATATGGTGTCTTCTCCCATCTACGAAGTTCTATTTGGCGAGACGCGATCGGGGAAGGCTTACCTACGAACTTACGACCCCGCACAAGAAGAAGTAGTACCTTCTCAAGCTCATGCTGCCCCCACAAGTTCAGAAGTCGGTCAGTCAAAGCCTTTAACTATCGATAAAGCCAAGCAGAAGAAGACACGATTTGACAAGTCTCTGAAGGCGCCAACTTCCGAAGGCATGGATCGGCCTTACAACTTTGACATACTGGCACAGCTGGCCAATACACCTGCCAGGTTGTCTCTGTTTGATCTATTGCGACTCTCCAAAGAAATATGAAAGGCCTTAAGTGAGGCATTACTACATGCCGACTCTTATCTCGCTGAAGTCAAAGCCCCCGCTGAAGACCATGTCTCATGTCCTCACTGCTACAGTACTATGGAAGTGGTGCCCAACATCACCTTTTCACAGGAGAACATGTTACTCAAAAATAATCATCATGATAAACCTCTGTACTATACAGAGTATATCAGGGCGATTAAGGTGGATCGGATGCACATCGATCCAGGTTTCTCCCTCAGCATCATTCCTAGAAGTTTGCTCCAAATTCTAGGAATCCTTCTGCATAAGCTATCTGCAACTAATACAACTATTATGGCTTTCAATGCTGGGAGAAGCCACCCGCTGGGCAAGATCCGTCTCAAGTGCCAGATTGGTGATCTCCGAACGGAGGTTTTTTGCTATGTAATTGACGCCAATATATCCTACAACGTCTTGTTGGGACGTCCGTGGATACACGAGAACATGATCGTTCCTTCCACACTTCACTAGTACTTCAAGTACGTCAACAACGATGGCATCGTGAAGACGGAGTTTGTCGATGTCAATCCTTTTAAGGGCATCGAAGCCTACTATGGAGATTCGGTACTTTACCAATCTCAGCCCTCCAAGGATGACGGCAACGAAGCTGAAGATGAAGCTGAAGCGAGTTCATCCTCCAGTGTCGGTCCCCTGATTATTCGAGTCAAAGGACGTACTACTCCAAAAAGTACTCCAAAGCCTCTCACAGTCTGGATGAAAAAGAAGAACCCTGATAAGGTCAAACCATTGACCATCACTCTCCGCAAGACACCTCGGGTGGAACCTGCTGAAGTCCGTCCTCCCAATCCTGAAGAGTTACCCTATGTGGTGAAATAAGCCAAGACTGTGGCTCCTCTTCCAGATAATGATCCTCTCAATGAGTATATCAATACTCATAATAATGTACCTTCAGCGGATGATGTTATCCCTGAAGAAGAACATACGTATTTTCTTAGTAAAGGTTTATCTTTGAATTACTCCGATGTCTACCAATCTGTAAACCACTACATAGATACGATATACGCTCTAGAGCACGGCATAGGACCACACCTCTGCATGCCGGTCACGATGCCTCATCTATAGGAAAAAGTCTGCCCAGAAGATATCCACTACTTCACCATTCCAGCCAGAAAGAAGGGTGAAGAACTAATCATCTTCGGTCGAATAATTGGCGAAAGAAAGTTTGTCCCGGACTCTACTTCTCCCGATCACAACACTGAAGCTGACTATGACTCTGGGAAAATACAACTTTTTCGATATAGTTGGCAGGCCAAGAACATCATCCAGAACATGGGATATGACATAAAAAGCGACCAGGGGCTAAACTACGGCCGGGGACGACGGTTGCCAATACGTCACTTTGCTCCTCCCGGCAAACCCGAGAAATATTATCAACAAAACGGTGTTGGTTTAGGTTATGTCACTCCTCCAACAACTCCCAAAATATCAGATGACGAAGCAGATCGTTGTTCTCATTCTTCTGATTCTTGCCTCTGGGATTCAGACTCCAGCATCGGAGACATGTTCAAAGCAACTTTGTCCGTCAACATGGTGTCAGTTGACCAAATTGCAGACGATGCCAGTCAATCGAGCTTGAACAATAGGCTCAAAAGATGGATACTAGGTGGGAGTTACGTTTCAAACAACGTGAACCACCTACTGAAGATGAAGTCGTCCAAGTCAATTTAGGAGATGAATAATCTTTTAAACTATTCTTCATCAGCAAAAGTCTATATGGAGATGAACGACAATCTCTTATACAGCTTATAAGAGAATACATCAACATCTTTGTATGGAGCTATGAAGATATGCCAGGTTTGGACCCTAAAGTTGCTATGCACCGCCTAAATATTTCGTCTAAAGCTAAGCCAGTGAAGCAGCAGCAACGATAATTCCGACCAGATATCATGGAAGCCATCGAGAATGAAGTCAAGAAGCTTATTGCAAGTGGACTCATTCGCAAAGAATAACACCCTGACTGGGTCGCTAATATCATGCCAGTCATAAAAAAGAACGGTAAAGTTCGAGTCTGTATCGATTACCGTGATTTGAACTCTGTATGCCCGAAAGACGAGTTCCCTCTATCGATCACCGACGTAATGATCGATAATACTTACAACTTCGAACGAATGTCCTTCATGGATGGGTTCTCAGGCTACAACCAGATCAAGATGTTCCCCGACGATGAGAAGCACACATCTTTTCGAACACCGTTGGGGGTATACTGCTATACGGTGATGCCCTTTGGATTGAAAAATGTAGGGGCAACATACCAGCGAGCTATGAACATAATTTTTTGCGACTATTTGTGTAAAACAGTAGAATGCTACGTAAACGATATCGCAGTTAAAGGTCATCTCAAAGGATACCACCTCCAAGAACTGAGAACGGTGTTCGAACTAATGTATACACATCAACTCAAGATGAATCCATCCAAGTCTTTTCTGGAAGTCTCCAGCGGTAAGTTCCTTGGTTTCGTCAACACTTTAAAGGGTATACATCTTGACCCGAAGAAGGTGAAAACTATCCTCGATATGCATCTCCCAAGAAACCTCAAAGAGCTACACGGACTTTAAGGAAGGCTAGCCTACATCAGACGATTCATTTCGAACCTCTCTGGAAGGTGCCAACTGTTTACTCAGCTCATGAAGAAAGGCGTATCTTTCGTCTGGACTGAGCAATGTCAACGCATATTTGACGATATCGTGAAGTATCTCACAAGCCCTCCAGTATTGGTAGCTCCAATAATGGGGAAGCCCTTCTTACTATATGTCCGTGCTATGGACCATTCCCTTGGCGCCCTATTAGCTCAGAAGAATAAAGGCGGCCATGAACAGGCAATCTACTACCTCAGCCGTACAATGGTGGGTACCGAGCACAGATACACACCTGTGGAAAAAGAATGCACATTCCTTGTACTGGTATTTGCTATCCAGAAGACATGCCACTATGTGTCTGGCCAGACTATCCACATCATATCTAAAGTCAATCCTCTCAGAATTCTCATGACTAAACCGGGTTCTCTCAATTCCCGTTTAGCGACATGGGCAATGCTATTGACTCCATACGATATGTTGTTCGTTCCTCAGAAGACAGTAAAAGGCCAAGCATTAGCTGATTTCCTAGCAGCTCATTCGGTGCCAGAATCTTCCAAACTCTACGACAAAATTCTCGACGAAGTAGTAGAGTCTAATACCGCAACTGAAGAAATCTCCATTTGGCGAATGTTCTTTGACGGTACATCAAGAATAGGACCTAAAGAAAATATTATGGTCGGAGTTGGTGTCGTGCTCGTATCACCCGACCATCTGGTTATACATCGTATATATTCTCTCGTGGAACCATGCACCAACAACGTGGCCGAATATAATGCCCTATTGATCGGCCTGCAACTGGCAAAACATCTGGGAGTTGACTATCTAGAAGCTTACGACGATTGTAAGTTAATAGTCAGTCAGGTCCGAGGGGACTATAAAGTTCATCACGAAGATCTCATCCCCTATCACAAAGCGACAATCGAATTGGCATCTACTTTCGCTGGATTCTTTATCGAGCACGTGTCTCGACTACAGAATATAGAAGCAGATGCTTTAGTCGGTCTCACTGCTTCTTTGACCGTCCCTACCAATACTCAGCAGTCGATCACAGTGTCTGGTCGAGAACTATTCTGTGTAAAAGATGTCTTGCATATTCATCACAGTTACGCAATGGAAACAAACGTTGACGTTAAAGACTGGAGATTTCCTTTCATAGCCTACGGCATCTATGGAATCCTCCTCGAGGACCCAAAGGAAGCAGTGTCTATCCAAAGGCGATCCCTCAGATTTTACTACGACACAGCTACCAAGATGTTATACTGACGCTCTTACGACGGGCTACTATTACGATATTTATCAGACACAGAAGCCAAACTTGCACTCCGGAAGGCACACGACGGAGTTTGTGGCGCGCATCAACCAGGCCCTAAATTACAAGATCGCCTCAAACGAATGGGTTATTATTGGCCCACAATGATAGCAGATGCTGTTGAATATGCAAAGAAGTGTAGGGCTTGTCAGTTCCACACCGATTTTATTCATCAACCTTCGGAGTTTCTACATCCGACGGCAACATCTTGGCCTTTTAAAGCCTAGGGCATGGACATCATAGGCCCAATCAGCCCGCCATCTTCCAGAGGACATTGGTTCATCCTAGCCATAACCGATTACTTCTCCAAATGGGCGAAAGCTATACCACTCACCGAAGTGAAGGAGTCGAACGTGATCAGTTTCATCAAACATCACGTTATCTACCGCTTCGACCTACCATGCAGGATCATCCATGATAATGGTCCATAATTCGTAAGCCATGCATTCTATCGATTCTGCGATATGAATCGAATCCAGAATGTAGCCTCTAGTGCCTACAATCCAGCGGCTAATGTGCTAGCAGAAGCCTTCAATAAAACCATCATTAAACTTCTTAAGAAGTTCGTGTCTTCAAACAAGCACGATTGGAATAAGAAGCTCGACGAATGTCTATGGGCCTATCGTACAATGGTCCGGACTCCAACAGGCAGTACACATTCTCTCTGGTTTGTGGGAGCAAAGCAGTTCTTCCTGTAGAAATCCAGATTCCTTCTCTTCGAGTAGCCTTAGCCAGTGATTTGACTACCGAAGAAAGCTATCGTCTGCGACTACAGGAGCTCGAAGCGCTAGACGAAAAACGCTTGTTAGCTCAACAGCGTATTGAGCTATACCAAGCACGCCTTTCCAGAGCCTTTAATAAAAAGGTGAAGAAAAGAATCTTCCAAGTTGGTGATCTAGTCTTAGCAGTGAGAAGACCAATGGTCATGATGCACAAGATAAAAGGAAAATTTCAGCCTAAATGGGAAGGTCCTTTCGTTATAGAATCAGTGTATTCTAACGGTGTGTACCGACTTACCAAGCCTGATGGTGACTTGCTCATGATGCCTATCAACGGCAAGTTCCTAAAGAAATATTATGTGTAACCTTTTGTAAACAGTGTTCACATATTTTTAGTCATGTAAATATACAGTGCAATGTTTATGTGATCCAAAAAATTATCTAACTATTATACATATTTTAAGAGTCTTGAATACGCTATGGATAATAGGTCCTCTAAAAGATTCTCCAGTGGAATCATTTCCGTTTTTGACTCTGCCCAAACTCAGTTTGACGAAAACAAGTCACGTTCCTATTACCTCTGAATTACTTTTCGATAATTATTTCCCCAGTGGAATGATTAAGAAACGTTTTGCCACGTCCATATAACCTCTGAGCAAAGCATTCATCATGGATAATCACGTCCATATTACCTCTGAATTATCCACTCCTACCTAATGTTATATATCTTTTCACGTCCATATTACCTCTGGTCAGATACAGAACATTCTCTGCTATTACGTCCATATTACCTCTATTAGCAGCTTCTTTTGACTTATTATCTATATTCAAAAAACCTGAATATAAAACAGATAATGAGTCCACATCAAATTCTCCAGCGGAATACCCACCAAAAATATCCTTACTACGTCCATATTATCTCTAGTTCTGATATTTCACAAAACCACATTCATGAATTTTGAAAGCCAAAAGAGTCTTTATTCCTTATTTAAAATGTCTATCAAGAGACGGGAAAAAAGGGATACAAGAGCCTTGACGGCTAAAAGAGAAACAGTTACAAACAAAAAATCTAAGGGATACACAGTCGATTGATATTATCCCTTAGAGCCGCGATTTCGGCCTCGGACTTCGCAGTAGCTCGGCGGTGCGCCTCTTCTTGACGAGCAGCTTCATCCTGGAGAGGATCAGATTCATGTGCTCTCCCTCCAACTTCACCAGCTATTCTTTTAAATGGGCGAAAGTGGTGGCGGTCATGGCAGCCTAAGCCAAATAGTCCTCCTGCTCAGATGTTGTTGTCCTCAAGTTGGCTTCCAGTTGAGCAATCTCGCTTTGGATCAGCACGATGTGATTATATTTCTCAGTAATCTGTACAGCCAGTTTATTCTTCGAAGCAGTATGTGCCTCACTTGCAGCGTTGAACTGCCCATACTGATCAGCCAATTTGCTGATCTATTGAACGAGGGCATCCTTCCTTGCCTGGAATGTAGCCTTCTTCTCCGCGAGAGCCATGATCAAAGCCTCGTCTTCTGCACAGAACAGCGACGTCGGGCTCCGTTGTTTGGCATCCCGAAATCTGGCCACCTGACCCTCCAGATCATTCAGAACCTTCCTTAGAGTGTTAGCCCGCTCTTCATAGCCAGCAATGCTCTTAAGGGCCGCCACTTGGCATTCGACAACAGTCTTCACAGGGCCAAAGGCGGCGTTCCGATTCAGAACTCCAGGAAGCTTTACTTTCAGCATAGAATAGAAAGCTTTGACGACTTTCTGGGCCATCTCGTCGTCTTCGGTGGAGGTAGTCGGGGAGGAAGCTTAATGAGGCTCTTCTGCTCCAGAAAGAGATGCTTGATAAGAAGCCGAACCTAGCAAGAAAATAATATATGCATCAGTAACCAAAAAAGGGGAGTGCAAAAGAGTTGTAATTTCCTACCTTCGGCATGCTCAGCGCCAACTTGGGCTAATTCATTGGTCTTAGCTTCTGAAAAACCGAGAGCAGGCCCAGGCTGTTCAAGAAGAACAATATCAAGGCCTTGAGCGGCATCAGGCCGGGTATCCTCCACAGTCCCAGCTGGACCGGGAGCAGATTCAACAATAGCCCCGTCAGTAGGCTATTCAATCTCTCATTCTGCAGCCGATGCCGTCTCACTAACGGATCCCTCCGTACCAGCAAATTTAGAGGAGCCGGGGTCAACCTCTATTTCTCCTCCAATGCCTGGGGCTATCTTCACGAGTGGTTCCTTCTTCTTGTCTACAAGGGAACATACAATCATGGTCAGTCTCACGAGGAGCACGCAAAATCAAAGTCGAAAAATCTCATCCGAAGAGAGGCGTAAAGATAACGTACCCGCAGGAGGATGAGCCAATTGGACTTGATTCTTGTCCAACTCTTTCAGTATGGTCCCGATTTCAGACATCACCCCCAAGGAGATATCGAAAGAAAGACTAGCTCTCTGGTCTCCACCATAATTCGGGCATTCACCCTGATCATCCTTTGATTCAACCTCCTTGACTGGGGAAGGCTGAACGTCGTCTGCCGGTCGGGGACAAGGAGGGGACACTGTTGTCACGTCCACTTCCTCAGACGAGGAGACACCTACCTCAGCTACAACTTCAGGGTCCTATGCAAAGGACAAATGCAAGGGTGAGAAAGCCTCTAAAGGTTTGACCAGAACGGCTATGGAGTCTAGGAAGGGATCTACCTCTCGAACAGTAACGGCTCGCGACGCCGTTCCACCTCTTCCAGTTTGTCGGGAAGACCTTCTCAAGGGAGGTAAGCCAGCACCCACTTCCTTGGCTCTCCTTAGGGCGACAGTATTCTTTTTCCACTTTAAAGTTGGCTCCTGGGCTAATTCAGTTGAAGCTTTCCTCTTCTGAGGAGGATTGAGAGGAGCAGAATCATTATCTTTCGTGTCCTCCTTTGGAGGCACTGCTGACTCCCTAAGGATAGCTTTCGGCCGTGATACCGCGGCTGGCTTCACGGTTGGAGCAGCACTCTCCTTCTTACGGCCCTTCGGCGCCTTCTGAGCACGTGTCACAGAAGGGGGGTCAAACCGAGTCCCCAATATCAAGCTCTGTTCACGATCATATCGGGGATGAAAAGTATTAATCTGAACATAAAATTTAGCGGTAGCATAGCATAGGTGGGTCTCAGGCTTATCTGAGGGCAGAGTGAAGATTGCCTTCCGTGCATCCGGTATTGTAATACATCCAGGCACGCCCCCCGTCAATTAAGCTGCCTATTGACTCCAAATGCGGGCTAGTATTTTCCAAAAAGAGTTGGCTGTAGCCAAACTGCTGCGCAAAATGACTCGGCAGGTATGGCTCCAGATAGGCATGGTTCCTATTTTGGAGCACCAAATACGACGGTCTAATAGACTGAAGCCAGTAAAATGCCCCAGCAGTCAAACTAGTGGCATGAACTCTCTCATCTACTAAGATATCTCTTGTACTGTCGCCGCCGTACGGAGGGGATATCCTGAAGAACTCATAGTTCTGCAAGAAGCTTAAAACCTTTCTACAAGCGGGTACACCAGTGACGGCCCAATCCGTATCACAAAATCTGCGAAGAAAGGCATCTCCCGCTAAAGAGTCTGCAACACCAGCATTCATCAGGGTAGGACAATGCAGTAGCAGCCACCCTATCAAGAAATGATATGGAAGTTCGGTCTGGGCGAAGTTGGCTCTGCCGTCAGGAGTCACCGTATTTCTAACAAAGTCCCATAGCCCCCGTCCAGTGGCACAGACCATCGCGAAAAGCAAGGCAAAACGGTATCCGAACGCCAGCTTCACAGTCGAAAGTATTATGCTCCGGCTCATCCTCTCAATAGTCCCTGAACCTCCAGGGACTATGCAGTCACGAAGCCAGATCATTGAGAAAGCTGCCAGCACAGCTTTCTCCGACAACGGATATTCAGCTTGACGGAAGTAGTGGTCGATCGGGGACTTCCCCTCAGGATCATCACTGTCCTCAGTATCCGTCGTATCATAATCTGCCATCCGGACTTCTATCTCGGACTTGGTCATACGTTTTAAAATAAAAAAGGAGGCCGGATCCTCTCATTCTCCTTGAACAAAGACGTAGCCCGTCCAAGCTCTTGTGTGGCGATTGGCCCCCTCGGTCCTCCCTTTCTTGTTAATCCTATGACAGATGAGGAGGTGGCAGAGTAACTCCTTGTATACATCAATCATCTTAGAGTTCTCATTCTCCAGATCTCGGAGCTCCTCATCACAAGGTGTGTACTCTTCATACGGCCCCGTGCCCCAGGGATTCGGCACTTCCTGCATCTCGTGGAGAGCCAATCCCATCTCCCCGCCCGAAAGTAAAGAAAGTACAAGTGTGAAGGTTATATAACTTCGCCAAAGAGACAAACATTGGCCAGTTGACCCTTACGCCATACTAGGTGGCCCTAATAGCATAAAAAAGGCCAGCAGTCTTCAGGGTGGCTTCATACGTGGAAAGCACCCAGCCAGTAAGGTTGCTCCAGAATGAAGCTGGATACCTCCAGCCTTCCATCCGCATCTTCCCTACGGGATACGACACGTCCCCCGACATCATCAGATTGCAAAGTGTGTCAGCTGCATAAGGGTGGAGGTCAGTTGGGATGTCGTTCATTATGGCACCAGGTTGCAGCCCCCTCGTAGAGTAAGATGTAGAGCCCCAGACACACTTGAAAGTGTCCTTCTTTCGATCGCTTGAGTCAAACTGTATTCTTTCGGAGATGACCCCGGGGAGCTCAGGAGTTAGCTCCCACTTTATCTATCACCGCACGGCTAAGACAGTAAAAGCAGACAAAGGATACTGACGCTCCATCGTCAGTAGCCATATCGTCTGATTGTTCGGACTGACCACCAATAGGTTTCTCAAGCGTATTGTCTTGCCATCTTTGAACCCCACACTATCGCCAAACAAAAAGTACGGCTTCTTGAAACGACGTACCCCTCCAAGCAAGAACTTCTCATCGTTAATAATCTGCTTCAAGAAGGTCTTATCTTGTTCAAGTATGACGAGTGTCCGTTCCGTAGGCTGGTTTTGACTGATCTTGGCTTGAATCTTGCTGATCATGTTGGTTATGAGACTGGTGCCGACGACTTGACAAGCAGAGCCGAAAGGGATTCCATCAAGTTCCGGGACAAACATGTTAACTGCAAGGATAGAAGAGAAAGTCAGACTCAGAATCTGCAGGAAAAACTAAGTGTTAGAAGAATCTTATGTGCCCAATGGGCTATACGCCCAAAGGGTTATGCGCCCAAAATAGCATATGGGCGTATAACATACAGCAGCAGGTGGACGCATAACATACAACAGTATGTGGGTGTATAATATGCGGCAGCAAGTGGGCGCATAAACATGTGGGCGCATAACACACCACAATATTGGCGCATGCTTCTGTGGGCGCATATGAATGCTCACAGAAGCATGTTGCCTTGGGCGCATGTGCCCAGGCAGAAGAAAAGTTTGAGCGTCGTAAATTAACGCTCAAGACTTTATTTTTGAGGCGTTGTCTCACCCAGGATCGGGTCTTGGACCGGTGAGGACGCTGTCGTAGGAGGAGAGCCACTCGGTACAGCTCCCTTGCCCTTCGCAGATCTCTTGACGGCCTTGGGAGACATGGTTCGTGCAGAGAGAAGATGAAAAGTCTTTTGAAAATTCTAAAAGAAAAGAGAATAATAAATTTTCTCTCTATTCAAGGCCTATTTATAGGCATGGGCCATATACTATGCGCCCACTACTCCTATGCGCCTATGCGCCCGCTACGTACTATGCGCCCACTACGACTTATGCGCCCGTGTGAAGATCCAGTCTCTTGCACATTATGCGACTGCCACGTGCTGACATAGACAACGCATGAAGGATGGACCTCTTCAAATTTTACCCCGATGAATCTGTCAGTTCAGATTTTCGAAGAAGATCTCAACAGCCATCTCTCTGACTGACCAAACTCTATGCGCCCAAAGGGAGAGCTATGATATGCGCCCACTGCATCACGAGAAGACGGTCCATGCTTCTTTCGAAGTATTTCGAACTTGTTCAAGTATCAAAAACTTTGAAGGGGATCTTGTAGAAGCATGAAAAAATTTAGCAGATTTGACAACCATGCGCCCAAGCCAGAAAAGACATATGCGCCCAAGTGAACTCATATGCGCCCAAGTCACCAGTGAAGCCATATGCGCCCAAGTCACCAGTGAAACCATATGCACCCAAGTCTCTCAGTGAAGCCATATGCGCCCAAGTCAGGCTCCTCCAGAAGGGGGCACATAGCCCTGTTTCAGGTTATGCGCCCAAGCCAGAACAGCCCCCGACTCGGTCAAACCCACGATCAATCGTGTACCGAAGCAAACGGCCAAGTCAGTCTTCATGAGCAGTCGTGCACCGAAGCATGTGGCCACGTCAACACCACGATCAACCCACGATCGCACAATCTGCATGCGCCTACACCCTATGCGTCCAAAGCAGACCATGCGCCCACATGAAAACCAGTATGTTTTCTCATGTGGGCGCATAACATCATTCCAGCACAAGAACGACTATAAAAAGGGGTCTCATACCTCTTCAAAACACAGAACGGAGCATTTTCAAGAGCCAAATTGCTGCACTTCTTGCCAGTGAGCAGAGAGTTAGCAATTTTTTTAGGTTTTCTTCCACTTTTGTAATTGGAGTGTCAACGGAGTAAAGGAGTAACTGCCGCTCGATCTCCATCGTCCCATTCCCCAGAATTCTTTTTATACTCGGGGATCCTCAGCGTAGGATCTCTCAGGCGTACTCGATTTGTGGTGCCTTGCGCCAATAAAGAAAAGATATCGTTTCTTCTTCTTTTTTGTGTGTGTCCACACTAATTATAATAAAATGTTCATTGAAAATAATTCATTTAATTTTTTTTTAAAAGAGCCCCAAAATTCAGGGGGCTCACACTTGAATATTAAATATATTTTAACTTGGATTTGTTATAGATATGTTTATAGGATTTTAGATATATGTTCAGATAATTAGAAGAATTTTAAAATATTTTTTAGATGAGTAATATACAGGTGCTAGTTAGAAAGATTTTTTAGATTTATTTTCTTAATTATGTAAGGATATAAATACTCCTTAGATGGTTCATTTTGAATCATTTTAAAGATCTTTATAATAATAAAGATGTCCAATCATTTTACTTACCAGGCCAACTTATCGTCTACATAACAAGTTGTCCAAAAGTATTTCAAAGCAACCCAACCTATTTTCCGTTTTCGTAATGATGATTTGAATCAAAGCCCATAATGGCATTCCATTCAAAATAATTTCAACGACTAGAATTTGGAGGTATTTTGATAATAAAAAAACAAATATTAAAATTTGGAAAAAAATTCACCAAAATACTCCTCACAATGTTATACTAGCTATAATAAATGGAGGTATTTTGGTAAAATATTTCCAAGTTACTAAAGAGGTGGGTACAGAAGAGTTTGTTTCAGGTTGACCGGGCCTCGGATCGGGCTAGTGATCTGGTCGCCCACCGGGTTGGGGAGACGGACCCGATTCGGCCCATATTTTGGGTAGTGCCGGGCCTAAGGACTACGAACATTAACCCAACTCGAATTCGAATTCTATGGGGGTCGCTTTAACCCGGCTTTGACTGTGCCGAGTTGGGATATACATTAAACCGAATTTCTTTGAAACCAAACTAAATCCATCCAAACCAATTTCGGTCGCTTTCAGAAGTCTAGAACCAAAATACGAACCAAAAATCTAATTTCCAAAAGTTAAAAATGAACATGATATTAAAAACTGGTTCAAATTCTTTATTTAAGTCCAGTTTATGATGATTTTCGAGTTTGCACTGAGATATGCTCATCCTTGATCACATGTAACATAAGACATAGAGCGTGTTTGGTTCCTTGCAAGTGGGACGGAAGGCTGTTGCCGACTTGATTTTGGCAAGCCCACCGTGCACTTCTTCTGTTTGACTACCAACATGAAATGTACTTGAATGTGGGAGTAATAATTATTTATCACATGACACATCCCGTTAGGACCTGTTTGGTAAATAGGAAGTGACATTGATAGTGGAAAGTAATATACAACTTTGGAGAAGTGAGTTGAGTTCCTGAATTTTAAAATCCCGAAAATATGTTTGGTTGAGCCATGAAGTGGCTTTGGAAAGTATAGTTCTTCCACTTCTATTGTTTGGTAACACACAGGTATTAGCATTAGAAAGTGAGATTCTCCAAATTCGCATGTTTAGCTAACCAACATGGAAGTTGATAGCATCACCACCATATGAATATGGTTATCTTACCTGCCTCTTTTTGCTGCCAATTTAATAAAACTGGTAAACCAAATTTAGACATGAATCATGTAGCCTGATTCGAGCAAAATGTCCAGAAAATGGACATGAATAATGTAGCCTGATTCGAGCAAAATATCCAAAAAATAGACATGAATCCTGTAGAACCCCGATACCACCAAAATTTGACATGAATCATGTAGCCTGGTAAAATAAGCAATATAAGCAGTGCAAGCTGCAGAATCCATGTTTAAAAATAGACTGAAGCACGTACTCAATATGAGTACATAATACTGTACAAAATGTCCACAATTTATATGTACCAAAAATTTATCTGTATACCGCAAAATGAACATACTCAATATGAGTACAGAATAATTATTTTTACATCCAAAGAAGCACATACAGAATACTTATTTTTACATCCAAAGAAGCACATACTCCTTCTCAATGCCCCGAACAAACTTATTTGTCCAACCAATATAAAACCGGCATTGCAACAAAACCAGAAGCTCATCTGACCATAGTTTTAAAATTAGAAGGTTAAATTTAAATGAAAATAAAAATAAAGGCTCAGAGATTGGAGTTTCTTTTCATCCAGCAAGAATGGTTACCTCTTCAACCCATCGAAGCATGATGAGGAATGCATCATACCTTAGTATCGTACTGACCCATGCATCATACTAAGGAGATACCTCTTCAACCCATCACACACGACGAGGAATGCTATCATGCCCACTAAAAATTTGGTAAAATACCAAAAACATCATATTTCCCCCTTCATCACAGCCTATGAAAATAATACATAAATTGAATATAAAAGAAAGACATGATAATATGAAAGAAAGACAAAGAAAAACATATACAACATAAAAATTAGCAAGATAACAAAGAAAAGAGAGCAAAGATACCAAAACCATCATATTTCTCCCCACATCAGTCTACAAATATAATACATAAACTGAATAGACAAGAAAGACAATGGGAAATATATGGTACATACGATTAGTTCACCCTCATGAGAGTGACATAGTTAAGATTCTAGAAGACAAACATATAAAACACGAAAAATAGGAAAATAACTAAGAAAAAAGTGCAAACATGAAGCATACTGAAGAGCTGGACATTGTGGACATAGGAAGGTTTTGTTGTTCTATGCAAGGGTTCTGACTTTTGGAAGTATCCAAAAGCCTCCGACCGATCTTGGCACTTGAAGTAGCAAGCCCCCTTAAAACCATGAACTTGATTGTATCATTCAGGCCAATTTGTGTAAACAGCAGGCATTCTTCCCCTGAGAACAACATAGTAAGACATGGTCTGCCAAAGCAAAAATAGGGCAGAAATAGCAGATGAAAAAAATGGGATAACAGCAAAGCAATTATCCAAAAGAATGTGATAACTTGCATATAGCAGCACAACAAATAGCCAAAATAGGGCAAAAATACCAGAAAACCCAACAACATAGCATACTTGCTAGATAGGGCAAAAATACCAGATAAACCCAACAACATAGCAAATCATAGTAACCTGGAAATCCTTAAAAGTAGGCACAAATAGTAGATTAAGTAGATAGCATACCTTACCATTACAATACCAAAATATTACAAGATGATTTTAGGCTTGGGTCATGTATAGTAGCAAAATATATGGCCTCACTGCTGCAGTTAGCAGGAACCATAAGTGTTTTAGTGTCTTGATCCTTGAATAGTTACAAAATACATGGCCTCACTGCTATAGTTAGCAGGATCCATAAATCGTCAAGTATAGACGAGCAAAATAGTCTTCAACCATATGAAGCTACCAAAATACCATACCATTCACAGAAATACTATTCTTCATCTGGTAGAGGAATCCGAGATACAACAGAAATACCAGATACAACAGCTTGTATCATAGGGTCGTTAGGATTAGAGAAGTCCATCTACGAAATCCAGTAATACAACATTATACAACAGAAAAACATAGACTAACTTTCCAGAATAGGAAGAAATCATATAGACATGGTCAGAAAATCTTACAGACATGGTCCAAAAATTCTAATACTTTCAGAAAAAGGAAAAAAAAACCATACAGCTACTTTACAAAATTGGGAAAAATCATACAGACATGGTCAGAAAATCATATTACTTTCTAAAACATTTTACAAATCCGTAAAAAAATCCCAAATTTGCGCAAAATGGTATATCCATCCCAGATTTTATAGAATCTTAAAAAAAATTTCAGAACATCTTCATAGTCCATGACATATGCTAGATTTACTCAAATTTAGTAGATCCATGGACAGAAATAGTAGATCGAGAGTAGATCGTAAATTTTAGAGGAAAAAAATCCATATATATATAAAAATATACAGAAAAATGGAGGCAAAATATGCCTAAATCTTCAAAATCTAGGTACGAGGGATTTAAGCTAATTTTTTCCAAAGATTTTTGCCAAAAATTCAAGCCCAGCTTCCAAAAGAAAGAAAATTGAACCCAAAATAGTAGATTCATGGAAAGACATGGTAGATCTAGAGTATTAATAAAGATTTATGGGGGGAAATCCATATATAGAGAAAAAATATAAAAATTTCATAAAAATTCTTCCTTACAGTGGGGGACGCGGGAACAAGTAGAGCGGTTGAGGTGACCACAACCGCTCAACGGAAAGAAAATCCCTCCCAAAACACCCAAGGGAACCGGAGGGGAAAAAGAGAAGCTCTTCCTCCAAATATTCTTCTCACTTCCGACTGATGAGAGAGGATGTGGAATGGAGTGATATGGAGGAGACATGATTTAATTTTTGTCAAAAATGGAAAAGCAAACGTCGCTTTCCAAGAGCACCCAAACGCGGGCTTCAATGGTTTTGAAGCACTTCCGATTTTTTTTTCTCAAATACCACCGTTTCCCACATTACCAAACAGCCCCTTGGTTGTAAATATAATGCTATTTTAAAATCTCCACCTCCTCTCTATTACACTCGAAAAGCAGGCAGATGTAGGCAACAACAATATTTTTTTTTATTTTTATATTCGCCTAAAAATTTCACATAAATAATTAGCTAATTAATTTATAATTAATTTTAATTTTAGGATCTTTAAAAGGACTAGCTGATAAGTCCGTATTCATGTCCTTAGTTTCATAGTTTGTCATGTTATATCCGTTAAATAATTATATAATAATAATATTTGCTGATATACTTAAATTAAGAATAATCAGCATTAATAAATAAATTATCGATTTAGTTAGATAATCAATTACTTTTGTTATTGGTATAATATTTTTTTTTTTTACTTTTCTACCTCCTTCGTACACTAAAGTGTAAAAATTTTCATTCCAAATTATAAAATATTATTTATTTAAATATTCAAAATACTTATAGTAGACAAGAAATTACTTTCACAACACAAGAACTAAAAAATATACAATAAGAAAAAAAAAAGAGTTACTTTTACAAGACGAGAACTAAACAATATATATTATGAAATAATAAGTTATTTTCATTATACAAGTCTAAGTCGTAATTATATAATGGGGTTTCAAAACGGCTCAAAAGTGAGCCGTCTAAATCGTAATTATATCATGATTCATTTTATTTTAAAAAATAAATTATATAAAAAATTGTTGAAAAAAATTAATTTTTTTATATATATTCAATATGAAAAATCTAATTCAACTAAATAAGAAGAATACCTCCCACCTTAACCATATAAATCAAAAAATATATTTTACTATAATTGGATATTATATGTGCAAAGTACGTACATTTACTAGTACAGTTAAAAAATACATAACAATAGCTAAGCAATTATGCTATTTGGCTCCCAAAATATTTGGGTGATGCCATCTCTCATTATGTGGCATCTGACATGGCAGCTGACATGACAAATTTTAACCCAAAAAATTAATTACCCAACTTTTTTAATATTAATGTTAATATTAGTATTAATGTTAATGTTAATGTTAATATTAATGTTAATATTAATGTTAATATTAATATTAATGTTAATTCTAATGTTAATATTAATTTAATACTAATTTTAATTTTAATATTAAATTTTGTCATGTCAGCTGCTATATCAACAATTATGTCATATATCACATAATGTAAGATGGTATCATCCAAATTTTTTGGAAGCCAAATATTATTTTTGATAGCTGTCACGACCCGATACCCAAATTATTGGGCCGGGCCGAGCCATGTCCAGCCTATGCTTGGTTAAAGCGCAGTAAGCTATTTTAGAATAAACAATAAAGGATCTAAGCAGCTAACAGTTCTAAAATCACATTTAAGGTTCATTACAACACAGCATCTATAAGCGAAGGTAACATAAGCACATACTTGATAATACACTTTATAAGTATCTAACTGGAGACAAAGTCCAGTATCCAAATACAAGTACAGACAGAGTCTAAGTCTCAAAAAAAAACAAAAAGATAACTAAGCAAGGTTTCCCGCTGGGGCCTCTACTGGAGCAAAGACCAGGTCCTCAAAATCAGTGTCATAATATGTAACACATAGCATTTCCTCCTCGAAAAGTATACCTACAACGTTATCCTGTCAGGACGGGAGCAAGTACAACCTCTACAACTAAAATACTGAACATATAATGAAAGAGATGTACAACAAGAAACATGGTGTGATAAATCTATAAAACAGGAAATACTGGAAACATGGCCTCATGGTACAACTGGGATCACAGTAACATAGTAACATAGGGAACATGGCATATCTGGAATCATGGTATATCTCATAATCTATCATGGCAAGGATACATATGTCATAGAGACAGATGTATATGTAATGTTTAAAACTGTAGCAGGTACGTGATCGGTCAATAGATGTACAAAGTGCTAAGGCACAATGTAAATAAAATGTACATACGTACAAGTGCACAAGCATAGGTGTACATCCGTACAGAAATGCGGGATAATGGCCTACGACAAGGTATGCATATAAAATGCGACCTCGCTCGCTACTATAGGGGGGTCATGATCACGTACTCAACTGTCAGATTCCCCACAACCCATATATATATAACATGTGAGAGATACGAGAACAGTAAAAACATGTGGGAGATACTGGGAGCAGTATAAGCATGGCAGGTACTGGAAGTAATACAACATATGAAGATTTAACTTGCTACCTCAATGATCAGTATTTTAACAGGGTTAATACATATTCTAGCATTAAAAGACAGTAAATGAGTTTGTAGATGTACTTGCCTGGGATCCTGCTATCAATATGAATTAAGGCTCGGAGTGAAGCCACAGTCCTAAAGATGAGATAATACAATAGCTAATCAGGGTGAAAAGACATACTATAATGTCTAGTTAACTAGGGCAAACTAAGACAAACTGGGTCAGAGGTTGACTTATAGTTGACTTTGGTCAACTGGTCAACTCCGGTCAATTCCAAGTCCAATGTGGGGTGACACTATACTCAAACTAACTTTCTAGGGTCTAGAAATCAATAAGAAAATCAAGTCATGAGTGCGCTACTACGAGCCACTATATCGAGCTAGGCATATATAGTAATCTAGAGTGCACCATAACAGGCCACTATCTATAATTTGGACATAGAACAATACGTGAACATAAGCATATACCATGTATATAGAGTGTACAATCATTCTTTAACTATCCAAGGTCATCTAATCATGTTAAGAGTCTATTACAATCGAAAAAATATCAAAAACGGACAAAAAGGGGCAAAAACGGACAAAAATAGCCTAAAACAGCATAAAACGGCATACCGGCGGTATACTGCGGCATACCGGCGGTATACCGGACTAAAGACAGTAAGTTTCTGGTGCCAAAAACGGCATACCGGCGGTATACTGCGGCATACCGGCGGTATACCGTTTTTCCAAACAGCAACAAAATCCAGATTTTCGCTAAAACTTGTTTCGGCCATAAAAACTTCATTTTAAATCAAAATTCGGACTTTCAAAAGTCAAAATTGAATAGAATTGAATTTCCAACAACGTGGAAGTATTAGTTTTCACAAATCAAAACATTTGATAGATCAAAACCTCAAAATACTCCAAAATAATATCTAGAAACTCAGATCTACGCAATACTGTCAATCAAAACCAAAAGTGCTATATACTAAACATGTTAACAATTTAAAGAAGCAAATTATAGGCCAATAAAACTCTAGTTTCCATAGAAAACAAAAATAAAGTATGGTCATGCCACTTTTGAGCAAGATACACTTGTCTAGGTTAAGCTCCAAGCCTAATCTTCTAGTCCACCACCAAGAGGGGTACGAAACCACACTCTAGACCTCAAGGCCAAGCTCCCAGCAAAGCTCCAAGGGAAGAGAAAGGAAGAAGAAGTGGAAAGAGAGAGTGAAGAGAATGAAAAGAGAAAGGAGAGAGAAAGTGAAAGGGTATATATAGAAGGGGAAATTAATCTTAGCCGTTGGATCGTGATCCATGTCAAAATCTAAGTCAATCATGGCCATTCAAACAAAACCAAATGTCCATTGGATAATAGGGTGCATCTACACTATTCACGAAAATATCTAAACACTATTCATCAAAATATCCAAAACACTATTCATCAAAATATTTAAAACACTATTCATCAAAATATCTGAAATAGAAAATATCTAAAATGTAGAAAATCTGTCTGGACGGTATGTCGTCGGTATACTCCGGTATACTGGCGGTATGCCGGCCAAGAAAAAATCTATAAGTTAGGAAAAATTTCAAAGCACTACGAAAATCAAGAAAATACGAAATACGCTGCAAAATACGTATTTAAATTAATATAAAATACTTATCGAAAATAATTCATTTAGAAAATTTAAAATAAACCCTGAAATTCAGGGGGCTTACATCCTACCCACCGTACAAAAATTTCGTCCTCGAAATTAAAAATCATCCCATAGGTCAAACTATAACACGTAGCTGCTCTGGCTACGATACTCAAACTGCTATCCTTGAAATCATCTCTTCTGTTTCTCCTTACAATCTTTTTGGTTTAGGTTCAACTAAGTCCTTCTATCATAAACTACATCATGTATCCTTTAGAATCTTCCATATTAACATGAAATCTTAACGTATACCCTAAAATATAGGTCATTCTCTGGATATGTTTATAAGCCTACAATGCTTAATCGTCAACCATATTTTCAACCTCAATTGTAAATACTGGATTTCCTTATCGTATCCTAAGTATCCATATTCTATCAATCCACAGGCCCTTTGCATTATTTGTCGTCAATCCTTTTCTACAGCTTCTCTTGAAATTATACGTTCAATTCTTATCCTTGGCGTAGAGCCTTCTTCTTTTTACTCAACAAGTCCTCTGAATATAAATCCTCGATTTCAAAACTCCCGATTTATTAATTACCAATGTACATATGTCTTTGTCTCGTTCTTTGCCGTTTTAACTGATATCTTCCCGATCTCGTACGCAATATTATATCTCATTCTAACTTATTCTATATCATTCCACATATCGATATACCCTATAATCACATATAATTAGCTATAGATAACCCACCAAAATTCTATAAATGCTAAATCCTCAAACTGCTAAGCACAAGATTCTAATCCTCAATCCATAGTCATAACAATATAATATCTCATTATTCCATCTTGGATACCCTATCATCAAGTCATACTATCAATACAATCGTTCTTAATGGTTTCCAAGTCTACTACTGTCAGTCACCCATACTTGTCCTATAAGCTTAATCTAACCAATCCCTAGGAAAAGTATTTATCACAAACACACAATACATTTATAGTTATACTACAAAATCAGTTAACAAGGTTTGGCTATTTCGGTCATCTATCAAATAAAAGGTAACAAGGCCTAAGACTGGGTCAAGCAATCCATAACAGTGTCCAAACAAGTTAAAGGTCAAGCAAGACGGAAAGTTCGTCAGAATATCTCCAAGAATGGTACGAAGACAATGGAATACATAACGAAAAGAATTATCCAAGAGGTTAAAAAAAGAGTTTAGTCAAGTCATAGGAAAGACGGAACACAAAGATAATTATGTCCAAAAGATAACACGAAAGCAATCCTGTTGGAGAGTCCTAGAGAACCTATAATCCTAATTGTAGATGTAGATAGAACAGAGTTAATCAAGACGGGGAAGAATGATAATAAGAATTTATTCCTGCTCATTCGGTCATAATCAGAGGGGATCAAAATCTTAACGATATTGAAATTTGAGAAACAAATCAAGGATAAGGAATAAGTCAAATTTCCTTTATGATAGAAAAAGACAAGTTTCATAAGAAAGTCAAGTTAATCATCTCTCTGATACTATCAAATTTATCTGATCATTAATTGCCATTCATACCTTTATCTCACAAGTCCAATGTGAAATTCAACATTTATATGACTACTACCAAAACTGTACCCTTCTGTCATAAAGATTGAACATTAACATGTTTACCATAGGCCTAATTGCTAATTTCCAAAACATATAACTCAAAACTATCCACTTAATCATCTTTAAAATCATCTTTAATTCCAAATTCTTCCACATTGTCATAAATTGATCCGAAACCTCTAAATCAAGTTTATGAAATCCTTGAACTTGTTCAAATCACGCTCCTCCAAATCGAATCTAATACTACTAGGCCTTACAAAATTTATTCTCCATTATAAAACCAGCTTTCATATTCTCTTCATCGTACACTTTCAAATATCATCCACCTTAAATAAAATTATCCACGAAGTCTCTTCTTTTTTTTTCCAAAATCTCATATTCCTACGAAGATATCACTTGATAACAAAATATGCCTTCTGATCTAGATGATTTACGACACTTCCTTAACTTTTTCAAGGTGAAGAGATACAAGAATTTAAATGATTTAACAGTATAGTTGACAGGAAAAGGTACAAGATAGATGATTGGTGAAATCGGGACATAGTTAATCAAGACGAAGAAAATAATGGTAAGGCGAGGAAATTATCATACGATGAGAAGGAAAGAAAGAATGACAAAACAAGAAATAATAGTAGGAATCATTCTTGTTCATTAGGTCAAAAGAAGTGAATCAATTTAAGATATGTTCTGATAACCATACACATCTATCTAGAATCATGTTGTCAGAATTTTCGCCACACCAGTATGCTTAGATGCAATAAACGATAGAGTCATAACTATGGTATACACCCTATAATCATGTTATCTAGAATCCTCGCCACGCCAACCGGTATGGCTGCAAGAAAATCTAAATTCTATGAATAGAATAGTATATCCAAAATCAGGCTCTATGTTTTTGTCATACCAGCTAATATGGCTGCGATAAATTCTAAACTTCATAACTAAAGCAGACATATTCCTTATCAGGATATATAACAATTTAATCCACAAAATTTATCACGATGCAAGATCAACATCAACAACAAAAATCAGAAATTACATTCAACAACGAATTTAAGGAAGAACAAATAGAAATAAGTGAAAACAGATTTCTAGATAAGATTAGAGTGAGATCCTTAGGGGTCATCCCAAGGATACAAACTTGGTCTAAATTGACCCACTGAAATACAAACAAGAGACTAAATACAGTTAACGGTCCTATGCTGTGACGAGTTCTCCTATGTTGCAATCCTAGCATTCCTCTAGGTGTTCTAAATGTTATTCCTAGTGTTATCAAGTTGTCCTAGATCCTAATTGCAGGCATATTTGGTACAATAACGTAACCAAACAACTTAAGTCTGGACCTGCATGGGCCACCACTAAAAACATGTCACGACCCGATACCCAAATTATTGGGCCGGGCCGAGCCATGTCCAGCCTACGCTTGGTTAAAGCGCAGTAAGCTGTTATAGAATAAACAATAAAGGATCTAAGCAGCTAACAGTTCTAAAATCACATTTAAGGTTCATTACAACACAGCATCTATAAGCGAAGGTAACATAAGCACATACTTGATAATACACTTTATAAGTATCTAACTGGAGACAAAGTCCAGTATCCAAATACAAGTACAGACAGAGTCTAAGTCTAAAAAAAAAACAAAAAGATAACTAAGCAAGGTTTCCCGCTGGGGCCTCTACTGGAGCAAAGACCAGGTCCTCAAAATCAGTGTCATAATATGTAACACATAGCATTTCCTCCTCGAAAAGTATACCTACAACGTTATCCTGTCAGGACGGGAGCAAGTACAACCTCTACAACTAAAATACTGAACATATAATGAAAGAGATGTACAACAAGAAACATGGTGTGATAAATCTATAAAACAGGAAATACTGGAAACATGGCCTCATGGTACAACTGGGATCACAGTAACATAGTAACATAGGGAACATGGCATATCTGGAATCATGGTATATCTCATAATCTATCATGGCAATGATACATATGTCATAGAGACAGATGTATATGTAATGTTTAAAACTGTAGCAGGTACGTGATCGGTCAATAGATATACAAAGTGCTGAGGCACAATGTAAATAAAATGTACATACGTACAAGTGCACAAGCATAGGTGTACATCCGTACAGAAATGCGGGATAATGGCCTACGACAAGGTATGCATATAAAATGCGACCTCGCTCGCTACTATAGGGGGGTCATGATCACGTACTCAACTGTCAGTTTCCCCACAATCCATATATATATAACATGTGAGAGATACGAGAACAGTAAAAACATGTGGGAGATACTGGGAGCAGTATAAGCATGGCATGTACTGGAAGTAATACAACATATGAAGATTTAACTTGCTACCTCAATGATCAGTATTTTAACAGGGTTAATACATGTTCTAGCATTAAAAGACAGTAAATGAGTTTGTAGATGTACTTGCCTGGGATCCTGCTATCAATATGAATCAAGGCTCGGAGTAAAGCCACAGTCCTAAAGATGAGATAATACAATAGCTAATCAGGGTGAAAAGACATACTATAATGTCTAGTTAACTAGGGCAAACTAAGACAAACTGGGTCAGAGGTTGACTTATAGTTGACTTTGGTCAACTGGTCAACTCCGGTCAATTCCAAGTCCAATGTGGGGTGACACTATACTCAAACTAACTTTCTAGGGTCTAGAAATCAATAAGAAAATCAAGTCATGAGTGCGCTACTAAGAGCCACTATATCGAGCTAGGCATATATAGTAATCTGGAGTGCACCATAACAGGCCACTATCTATAATTTGGACATAGAACAATACGTGAACATAAGCATGTACCATGTATATAGAGTGTACAATCATTCTTTAACTATCCAAGGTCATCTAATCATGTTAAGAGTCTATTACAATCGAGAAAATATCAAAAACGGACAAAAACGGACAAAAACAGCCTAAAACAGCATAAAACAGCATACCGACGGTATACCGGACTAAAGACAGTAAGTTTCTGGTGCCAAAAACGGCATACCGGCGGTATACCATTTTTCCAAACAGCAACAAAATCCAGATTTTTGCTAAAACTTGTTTCGGCCATAAAAACTTCATTTTAAATCAAAATTCGGACTTTCAAAAGTCAAAATTGAATAGAATTGAATTTCCAACAACATGGAAGTATTAGTTTTCACAAATCAAAACATTTGATAGATCAAAACCTCAAAATACTCCAAAATCATATCTAGAAACTCAGATCTACGCAATACTGTCAATCAAAACCAAAAGTGCTATATACTAAACATGTTAACAATTTAAAGAAGCAAATTATAGGCCAATAAAGCTCTAGTTTTCATGGAAAACAAAAATAAAGTATGGTCATGCCACTTTTGAGCAAGATACACTTGCCTAGGTTAAGCCCCAAGCCTAATCTTCTAGTCCACCACCAAGAGGGGTACGAAACCACACTCTAGACCTCAAGGCCAAGCTCCCAGCAAAGCTCCAAGGGAAGAGAAAGGAAGAAGAAGTGGAAAGAGAGAGTGAAGAGAATGAAAAGAGAAAGGAGAGAGAAAGTAAAATGGTATATATAGAAGGGGGAATTAATCTTAGCCGTTGGATCGTGATCCATGTCAAAATCTAAGTCAATCATGGCCATTCAAACAAAACCAAATGTCCATTGGGTAATAGGGTGCATCTACACTATTCACGAAAATATCTAAACAATATTCATCAAAATATCCAAAACACTATTCATCAAAATATTTAAAACACTATTCATCAAAATATCTGAAATGAAAAATATCTAAAATGTAGAAAATCTGTCTGGACGGTATGTCATCGGTATACTCCGGTATACTGGCGGTATGCCAGCCAAGGAAAAATCTATAAGTTAGGAAAAATTTTAAAGCATTACGAAAATCAAGAAAATACGAAATACGCTGCAAAATACGTATTTAAATTAATATAAAATACTTATCGAAAATAATTCATTTAGAAAATTTAAAATAAATCCTGAAATTCAGGAGGCTTACAATAGCTAAGTTGTGGGAGGGGCGTGGGTAGGGGTGAGCAAATACCGACCGATACCGAAAAATCGACCGAATACTGATTAAAAATATTCCGAAAAATCGAACCGAAATTATGTACCGATACCGAATTGCCGAACCGACTAAATTACGATATAATGGTAATGGTAACGGTTTGAGTGTAATACCATACCGAAAATACCGAACCGAACCGATTCACACACACACACACACACACACACACACACACACACACACACACACACACACTTTTTTTAATGTTGTTCATGATTAATTTTACACTACCCATTTTCATTTTTATCTTTGTTTTGGTTGGTTTCCTAGAACTTGGAATGGATTTTAGTGGACTTGAATTTATCTTAAGAATGCTAAGAATTGAATTTTTGATCATTTGAGCTTATGTTTTTGTGTTCTCATAGAATTTTGAAGTGGATTTTGGTTACTTAAATTTATACTAAAGATTAAACTTAGTGAACGTGTTTGATATTTTAAGCTCATTTTTAGGTGTTTGCGACTTGTTACATATTGTTATAATAATTTTGATTAATTGTTTGGTTGGTAGAGGCTTGGCTTTAAAATTAATGCTTCAAAAAAAGTAAAAAAATATATATTATAGGTTAAGAGATTATACAATATTAAGTATATTAATTGATCAAAATTAATGCTTCAAAAAAAGTAAAAAATATCGATACCGAACAAAAATCGACCGAATATTGATTTAACCGAAACCGAAAAAAACCGATTCTAAATGATACAATATTGATATTGATTTTTTAAATACCGATTTAAAAAAAGTACCGAAAAAATTGACCAAATACCGATGGATTATACCGACGCTCACCCCTAGGCGTGGGTATGTTCACCCATTTCTAGGATAGCTACTCCTATCATCTTCATTCCCATCCCACCACTATCGTCGCTCATGTTTTCAGCCTTCTTTCACTCCCACCTCAGTTCTTGAGGTGCAGATTTCACTCATCAAAACGCCAAATCATATATATTTATTTTCCATTTCAAGGATGTCCATGGCCTTGTTCTCACCCACTCCTCCCCCTCCCTCCACAACCTTATCATCATCATCACCATCAAAACCCAAGCTCTCCTACAAACCCCAGCTCACTCTGCTCCCCAGGAAGCCCCTCTCCCTCTTCCTCAGCAAGTCTGCGACTGACAACGGAGCTGGCTCTGCTGCTGTAGAGGAGAAGTTGGTGCCCCCTCCTGTGGAGGAGAAGAAGAAGGATGAAGAAGAAGAAGAAGAGGGCCCTGGGTTGAATGGGGCTGCTGTGAAGGAAGCAGAGGTGGTGGCTGCACCTGCAGCTTTCAAGGACCCCAGGTGGGTGAAAGGGACATGGGACCTGAAGCAGTTCTACAAGGATGGGAACACTGACTGGGATGCTGTCATAGATGCTGGTAATTTGGGGGCACCTTGGTGTTCTTGTTTTAGACCATGTCTCTCTTTCTTATCATGAATATGAATGCACCAACCACATTTTTTTTTAGTATTTTTAGGCCTTGCAGTAGTGTAGGAGGGTTAGGTTGCATTTTCTGATATAGTTGCAGCTGATCTCCATCACCATGTCCTTCTGTTGTTGTAAGAGTTTTACTGATGAACTTGAGTTTGAATCTGAAGTATAGTGTAGATGCTGAGGATTTTAGTTAAGTAAACAAGAGAGAGGAAATGACATCAAGAAATTAGGGTTTCATCTCATAAAAAGTGGGGTTGTAATCCCAAGCCAGAGACATTCAGGCTCCGTTTGGTGAGAAGGATGGAAAAGTGGGAGGAAGGAAAAAGAATAGCGATATACTTTCCATCCATATAGAAAGGCAAGACCATTTCCTTACTTTGTGTTTGTGTTTGGTAGGAGGGATAAAAAAAAATATAAATGATGCATTTTTCTTTGTTTGGTATAGAAGGAAAAGTGGAAGGAATGAAAAAAAAGGACTTTATCAACTAAAAACACTTACCATTTGACTTCATTGAACAATTTTTGCATAATACAATTTTTATGGGGGTATAATTGTAAATTAGGATAAGTTTTCACTTTTCCTCCCATTTTTCGGAGAGATTTGATTTCCAGAGAGAACCCACCCTCCACTTTTCCTTCCTATACCAAACAAGAGAAAATCTATCATTCCCGCCCATTTTCCTTCCTCCCACTTTTTCCTCCTACCAAACGGACCCTCAAAGACTGGCCTTATCCTCAAAGGAAAAAAAAAAACCTCCAAAGTATACACTTGCCTATTTTTAGGATTTTTTTTTCCAACTGACGCCATGACCGGATTCCGGCCTTCAGGACCAAAATTTTGGTTTTGTCTATGATACAGGAACCAGGTTTTTTACAATCAACAAAGCATGACCTGATTTATCAGGCCTTCCGGCCTCGGTGACCAGAATTACACCGACCCTGTCCAACGGTTCTGATGTGTACTAGAGTGCTTAGGATAACATGGAAACTGTAATTTCACTCCATTGATGATTACGTACATTACATGACTTGAAAACACATTTGAATCAAGAGTTGTCACGCCCCTACAAGAGTCGGGTGGTTCTAGAAGTGTTTTAAGCATGTCGCTATTAGATGTTGTTAATCGAGTTTAATGGGTGCATACTCAACTTTTGTGGACTTTTATCGTTTGTGGGTTGGTCTCAACCCTAAGTATCAAGAAAATTTCAAATGATTCAGTGGTACTTTAAGCACTTACTTTTTGAGAGGAGAGCATTTTAAGCAGTCATATTGCTATTCAAGTATTTTAGGTTGCTGAATATAGTTTCAGGTAGTGAGTTTTGCACTTTGATGTACCATAACTGCTTGTGTACAGCCTTCCATTAGCACTCGATTTGAACTTCTTCTTCTTTTTAACTTTGTCCTTTAGTACTGTTGCTATACCACCTTTCTAGTTAGCATTAAAGGTGTTAGTTCCATTTGGATTTTGATAATTTTCTTTCTGCGTCAGATTTATTCACATTTCTGACTAGAAAATCTTTCCACTATATCATGTAGATACTTTCAAACAGTGTCAGGTAGCCCATATCCCAATTCTTTAGGTCATCTAGATGAATCCTGTTTCTTCATTCAGCTCTATTAAGCGTCATTTATGTCAAAACTCAAATGTAGTAACTATTTTATCCCTTTTGTTACCTGAATCCATTTTCATTCCCCTCCTAATTATGGTCATGTGCTCTTAATTGCTCCACCCAGTACCCTATGTTAAACAAGTTCATGTAGTTTAAATACTTTCTATTATATTGCATGTCATTCCAATCTATTATATTGCATGTCATTCCAATATGAATTAGGTTATTGATGATTTGTATCTAGTACACTTATGTTTTTGGTTTATTTATTTCTTCGTTATTGTAATTCGTCTATATGGGGGGGGGGGGGGGGGGGGGGGGGGGGTTCATTTTTACATGAAAGACAGTTGCTCATAAAAGCATTTGCTTCGAGTCATGTTTGGCCAACAACTTTTATTGAGAATTGTAGCCAGCCTTATTTTGCAAATTGATTAGATTTATGAAAGATCAATATTAACTCAAGATTATGGTTTTTTATCATTCAGTGTTCTGTAGTTTGTTTTTCCTACGCAAAGTATTATAATTATCCACTTAGAAATAGCAGTGACATGTTCTTAATGGTCAGATTGGTGGACAAGGGTATTCATTTTTCAAGATTGTTGTTGGTAAATTTGGTATTGGTATATTAGAATAAGAATATTGGAATATCCTGTTGGTATATTTGGTATGTCAGAATATGCCACAGGATATTCCACAGAGGGTTTAATATAATGAGGAACATTGTAAGGCTATATATAGCCATGAGATTATCAATGAAATCATAACAAAATATTCAACATGGTATCAGTGCCACAAAAATCCTAGCCGTCGCCACCTTTTCCACCCTAACATAGTCATCACCGCCAACACCATCCGCAGCACCACAACCACCGCCGCCCGCCGCCCCCGTCGCACACCGACCTTGCCGCCACCAGCCGTTGCACGACCGCATGCCGACCACCTTGCGTGCGAGCCGGACGCTGCTCCGTGAGTACCTCTGTCGCACGCGCCTGTTGCCGCTGCTGCTGCTCGCGACGGTCGCTGCTCGAAGACATCCGTCCGACGGCATCCACTCACCTGTCAGTCGGCCCACCGTCCCTACCACCGTGAAGTCGCGATTTCCGAAGTCTCCCGTAGGGTCGTTCCTGTAGTGCCCCGTCCCGCAAAGTCAATCGGAGGAATCAAAACGCCGACGGCGTTCGGACTTAGCCTTGCAACGGCTGCTCGAAAGCTCGCTTGGTCGAGGCGACTCCTCGCTAAGGTGGAGTAGTTTCGGTAAACTTGCCTCATCTTAGCCTTCACTTAATAACTCGCTTGTTTTCAACTTGCACAAGTTAGGCTTGATAATAAAAGAGACGCATCCACATAGCTAAGGAAATAATCCCGATGGGTCGGAATGTCTTAGAACATGGAAAATGGTCCCACGGTCTGCATAGAAGTCGGCTCAGCGTGTTTTCAAATGACACTCGATTCTTCGTCCCGTGGCTTGGGAGAAGGAAGTTGGCCTAAGTTGCTAAGTTGCCCCGACACTCGAATTAGCCTAAGTTATAGGCGTCGCCCGCGTGAATGCTTGATATAAGCATGCACGGTCCCGTCGTCCAAGGCTTGGCATAGCCTTCGCACGTCCCGTGAGTTAAGTCGTCTTGCACGGCTGTTGGCTTAAGTCTAGGCACCCGAGAACTTGGTTGTTCAAGTCGAACGCGTGCACAGCACGTTCCCTCGATTCGTAGCTCGGCGTAGCCTTTGCTCGTCGAGTCGTTGTCCAAATAAGTTAGACAAGAGTTGTGCTGGGCTATCGAAGCCATTTCTAGCACTGTCCCGCTCTATCTGCGGTTGTCAAGTTACGTAGTCCCTCGAGAGCAAGGCTCGTCCTATAAAGTATATGACTTGAACGATAGTGTCGCCTAGAGAACCAGGCCTGTCTAAGGCACGAGCCACGGTGAATTTAGTAAAGAGTATGTCACGGACAAAGTCCACGCGACTGGTTGTCGCCGAGATCGGTCCCGCTACTTGGGAGTCTCGAAAAGTCTCGTTCACGCGAGATCGGTCCCGCTACTTGGGAGTCTCGCTGAGTCTCGATAAGTCTGGATAAGCAAGCACGCGAGATCGGTCCCGCTACTTGGGAGTCTCGCTAAGTCTCGATAAGGAAGTGCACGAGATCGGTCCCGCTACTTGGGAGTTTCGATGGGAAGATGGAAAGCATGGTCATGAATAAGGAAGGACTTGGTAAATCGAGTTGAGTCTTGCATGGTCATTGGACAACTTGTCGACAAGGTTAGGTCTTCTCGAGTGATCACCGGGGCACCGGGATCATGTCGGTCCGGGAGAAGCGAGTGAGGCTCAAGTAGGATGCTGGATAACCGCATGGAAGATTCGGCGCCTCCGGGCTACTACCCGTGTAGGGACGGTCCGATATCCCCGAGCCGAGATCCAAGATAGCTTGACATTGCTAGTGACCACTCATGTAGATGGGCCGGCAGAATAGCGGCAAACCGCGTGTATGCCTTTGGATTGGGTCTAGAACTTGAACGCATGTCTAGTTGGTAACAGAATGTTTGGGCCTAAGATTGGGCTGCAGCATAGGCACCGTGCATGGCACGATACTTGGCGTCGGGATGTTTTTGGAATCGACACTATGTTTCACAAGTCTTGTCTAAGTTAGCAAATAAGTCGAACAGGAAGACCGCAAGGCGGTAGCATGATAAGTCTTGATAAGTTGCGAGGCGCAGCTTCAATCTTGAAGCACGAACAAGTCTAATCAAGGTCTAGAGGCACGACCCGCACGAGTAATCCCCTTGACGTCGTTGGCACGAGAATTGGTTTAGAGGCACTTGAGTTTAAGTGGAAGTCTTGTCATGGCCGAGTTCACATAAGTTGCTCCTTGGCGAAGCACTATCTCGAATATGTTGAAGTCATGAATAGAGTATGGCATGACCCTGCCGTCCCGAGTTGTAGTTCGGTCAAGTTCATAAGCGAAGAGGCACTGCCTCGATTGAAATACACGTTGGCATTATAGCACGACCATGTCGTGACACATCGGTTTGGTCAGACGTCGTAGTCTTAAAACTGATCCTAAGGCAAGACTAGAAAGACAATTGTAAAGGGACTTGTATTGCACAAAGTAAATGAACGTATCGGTTATGCATGGGTGGGCGAGGAGCTCACTCCACCAGTACAGTTGAGTACTGACACCCACACAGTTTTCATGTGCAGGCACAGATAGAAGCTCGTGGCGCGGAGCTCGCTTGGAGGCGTCAAGGCACGGAGTACCTTAGCGAGTCGAAGCGTGCGGCCGCGAGAACTCAAGACTTATACAGGACATAATGTATGGACATTGTCTTTCGAAGCTTTCGCTGGCTCAAGCATTGTAATCGAGAGATGAGAGAGAGGAGAGTGACTTGTAAAATGAGAGAAAAGTGAGCATGAGAGACTTGTAATAATGGCCTTGCGCCTATTGTAATCTGATTATTCAATATCAATAAAGAGCTCTTTTGGATAACTTGTGTTGTGATTCTAAATTTCTGCTGCATGTTTAATATTTTTGCTTGGGACTTCTGTGCGACGACCCCGTCGCAGCCGATGTAATCGGCCGTTATGAAACTGCCTTGCACGAGCGCAATCCAGGCTCATGCGGCATCACGCCTTAGCGAGGACGATCGCTCCTACGGGAGCGGGGACGTGACATAATGGTATCAGAGCACGGCTTTACGTCCTTGGACTTCAAGTTGAATTTCTCAGTTTTGAAAGCTCGTCGTCGATAAAGAAGTGTGTGCTCTCTCTCGATTGTCCCTCGGCATGTCCATACAATAAGTCTAAATATTTTCAAAAGCTCGTACAAGCGTTCAATCGAACGCATCGGTAGGCTATCGCCGAATGCATCGGTAGGCCTTTGTGCCGAACGGTGTCAAACCTGACTTGATAGAAAACTCGTGCTAAAAGTTAGCAAGTCGCGTGCGTGCCTAACTAGTCCGACATCGACCTTAGCAAGTGAGCGTGCAAACTCGAATATAGTCCGCACGGGATAGCTATGCACACGGCCTTTTGGCTAAGTTGTGCCGCGTGTCGCGCACCTAGACTTTTGGTGCAATCGAATTGCGAGCATATTAAGTATCGCTCGGTCGGGAACGGAGATACACTTAGGGTATATATCGATAGGAAACGCTATCGGACTAACGCTCAGGCGTGCACGGAAGATTGGTTTGGATTTTGAGGAATAGTGCGAACGACTTAGTACGTCGAGACGACGTGAGCGACTGCGCTAGAGATTCGTCGAACGAATCTAAAAGATGTCTTAGCAGTGATGCGAACGCGATTATAGATTAAATCGGATGGCTCGAATCCTGAGTGGTGTATGGTTTGTCTTGGAAATCATTCGAGCGAAAATTGAGGACTACGAGTAACGAGTATGTCGGCGAGGCGATGCGATCGCGCATAGCCTTAGAACGCGTCACGCTTAGTTGGTCGTGACTTCGAATGTCTCGAACGAGATGTCGTTCGGACAACTTGTCAATGGGCAACACGAGTTAGAAAACGATTCGGAAACGATGAATAAAAATGAATGTCTTGATCGAGGAAATCTAGTAAATCACACGTGCGATTTCGGATTGAGTCAAATGAAATGTGACTTGAGTTTTGGACAACGATATTGAAACTAGCTTGAGGAATAGCGATCGAACTTGATCTTGAATATCGAGGAATTGTGGTATATCCAGTTCGGACAATAGCATCAGTCGCACGACTCGAAATTGGTTGCAAAGGAAGATCGTCAGGTTACGCATATCGTCGATGGTATTGAGACGTATCAAAGATCGATATGCGATAACTCAGGGGTACTCTGACTCGGCGAATGACGATCGTGCAAATGTCATTGTTCCGATGGATGCTATACTCGGGATGTTGAAAGGTGTCGAGGAAAAGATAAACTTGGCTCGAGAATTTTCTAGTTGAACGAATGACGGTCAGACTATCGAACTGAGATCTTGGCTTGGATGAAAAATGAAAATGTTTGGATTTGCTTCGTTGACAACCACAACGTTGACGTCTTTGTCTTATGCGAGCGCAACTCCAGCCTTGCACATGCGTCGCGCCGATTAGGGCGATCACTTCGCATGAGCGCTGGTATGATGATTCATATAGCGGGGAGTGATTGAACTAGCATAGGCGTGGTAATTTGTGTGCTTCGACTTGCTGGTTTGACACGAAGGTGGACTCGAGAATGACTTAGCGTGCGTGACGATCGAATTTGAGGATTGCGTAGGTCCAATCCGCGTATCGAGAATGAATTAGTCTAGACGCAAGCAAGAGTTACGTCCCGATGAGAATGATTATTCCGCGAGAGCGTTGCATGGTGATTCATGAACCACCGTGGATAATCGGACTCGCGTGAGATTGGGGTGCAACATATTGTCGAGCTAGACGACCTCGTGATCGAATGCATGAATTGGTTAGAATTTGTGATTTGGACATAATCGAATATGTGCAACGCGTGCCTTGATGCGAATTAGGTGATCGTAGTTCGATGTTTAGAAATCTGAGTGACGCGAGCTTGGGTAGAAAATCCCGTACTACCGACTATGGTTTGACCCTAGGATTGGGGTCAGTGTTGGCATTATTGTTGGGAAACTATGATTCCAATCCTGACATTGACTTAGCCTTGAGAAATGGCCTAGCGGTTAGGCGAGACGCCCCTGTTTAAAGAATTGGCATGGAAAAGATTGATCTTGATGAATGGTATGGATAGATGGAGTGAAACAGGAATATGGGAATGCCCCTCACGAGATTCGGCTGACATGCATATATTTCAGGGACGCCTGAGTATGTGCACGATGCGACTCGAGTGAGAACGACGAATTCTCTATCATGCGGCTTGGTTGAATGCGTGTATTTTGGGGACACCTGGAATGCGCGCACGATCCAGCCAAGTGATACGTTGAGTTCAAGAAAGACTTGAGGAATGGAAGAGTGTCGAGAATTTGAGATCGTGTTAAAGAAAGGATCAATACTAGTGCGAGTGTGGCTCGGAATCGAAGAAACGCGTAGGCGGAGTGTGTACGGTAAACTATGGCATACCTCGCTCGACTGTTATAGTCCCGTGTCTGGGCACGATTAAGTCTTGGCCATAGAAATGGTAGGATGGCTTGCCTTCCGGAAAGTCTCGAGGACGAGACTTGTTCTGAGTGGTGTATGTTGTAGTGCCCCGTCCCGCAAAGTCAATCGGAGGAATCAAAACGCCAATGGCGTTCGGACTTAGCCTTGCAACGGCTGCTCGAAGGCTCGCTTGGTCGAGACGACTCCTCGCTAAGGTGGGGTAGTTTCGGTGAACTTGCCTCATCTTAGCCTTCACTTAATAACTCGCTTGTTTTCAACTTGCACAAGTTAGGCTTGATAATAAAAGAGACGCATCCACATAGCTAAGGGAATAATCCCGATGGGTCGGAATGTCTAGAACATGGAAAAATGATCCCACGGTCTGCATAGAAGTCGGCTCAGCGTGCTTTCAAATGACACTTGATCCTTCGTCCCGTGGCTTGGGAGAAGGAAGTTGGCCTAAGTTGCTAAGTTGCCCCGACACTCGAATTAGCCTAAGTTATAGGCATCGTCCGCGTGAATGCTTGATATAAGCATGCACGGTCCCGTCGTCCAAGGCTTGGCATAGCCTTCGCACGTCCCGTGAGTTAAGTCGTCTTGCACGGCTGTTGGCTTAAGTCTAGGCACCCGAGAACTTGGTTGTTCAAGTCGAACGTGTGCGCGGCACGTTCCCTCGATTCGTAGCTCGGCGTAGCCTTTGCTCGTCGAGTCGTTGCCCGAATAAGTTAGACAAGAGTTGTGCTGGGCTATCGAAGCCATTTCTAGCACTGTCCCACTCTATCTGCGGTTGTCAAGTCACGTAGTCCCTCGAGAGCAAGGCTCGTCCTATAAAGTATATGACTTGAACGATAGCGTCGTCTAGAGAACCAGTCCTGTCTAAGGCACGAGCCACGGTGGATTTAGTAAAGAGTACGTCACGGACAAAGTCCACGCGACTGATTGTCGCAGAGATCGGTCCCGCTACTTGGGAGTCTCGATAAGCCTCGTTCACGCGAGATCGGTCCCTCTACTTGGGAGTCTCGCTAAGTCTCGATATGTCTGGATAAGCAAGCACGCGAGATCGGTCCCGCTACTTGGGAGTCTCGCTAAGTCTCGATAAGGAAGTGCACGAGATTGGTCCTGCTACTTGGGAGTCTCGATGGGAAGATGGAAAGCATGGTCATGAATAAGGAAGGACTTGGTAGATCGAGTTGAGTCTTGCATGGTCATTGGACAACTTGTCGACAAGGTTAGGTCTTCTCGAGTGATCACCGGGGCACCGGGATTATGTCGGCCCGGGAGAAGCGAGTGAGGCTCAAGTAGGATGCTGGATAACCGCATGGAAGATTCGGCGCCTCCGGGCTAGCTACCCATGTAGGGACGGTCCGATATCCCCGAGCCGAGATCCAAGATAGCTTGACATTGCTAGTGACCACTCATGTAGATGGGTCGGCAGAATAGCGGCAAACCGCGTGTATGCCTTTGGATTGGGTCTAGAACTTGAACGCATGTCTAGTTGGTAACACAATGTTTGGACCTAAGATTGGGCTGCCGCATAGGCACCGTGCTTGGCACGATACTTGGCATCGGGATGTTCATGGAATCGACACTATGTTTCACAAGTCTTGTCTAAGTTAGCAAATGAGTCGAACAGGAAGACCGCAAGGCTGGTAGCATGATAAGTCTTGATAAGTTGCGAGGCGCAACTTCAATCTTGAAGCACAAACAAGTTTAAGCAAGGTCTAGAGGCACGACCCGTACGAGTCATCCCCTTGACGTCGTTGGCACGAGAATTGGTTTAGAGGCACTTGAGTTTAAGTGGAAGTCTTGGCATGGCCGAGTTCACATAAGTTGCTCCTCGGCGAAGCACTGTCTCGAATATGTTGAAGTCACGAATAGAGTATGGCACGACCCTGCCATCCCGAGTTGTAGTTCGGTCAAGTTCATAAGCGATGAAGCACTGCCTCGATCGAAATACACGTTGGCATTATAGCACGACCATGTCGTGACACATCGGTTTGGTCAAGCGTCGTAGTCTTAAAACTGATCCTAAGGCAAGACTAGAAAGACAATCGTAAAGAGACTTGTATTGCACAAAGTAAATGAATGTGTCGGTTATGCATGGGTGGGCGAGGAGCTCACTCCACCAGTACAGTTGAGTACTGACACCCACACAGTTTTATGTGCAGACACAGGTAGAATCTCGTGGCGCGGAGCTCGCTTGGAGGCGTCAAGGCACGGAGCACCTTGGCGAGTCGAAGCGTGCGGCCGCGAGAACTCAAGACTTATACAGAACATAATGTATGGACATTGCCTTCCGAAGCTTCCGCTGGCTCAAGTATTGTAATCGAGCAATGAGAAGAGCAGAGTGACTTGTAAAATGAGAGAAAAGTGAGCATAAGAGACTTGTAATCATGGCCTTGCGCCTATTGTAATCTGATTATTCAATATCAATAACGAGCTCTTTTGGATAACTTGTGTTTTGATTCTAAATTTTCGCTGCATGTTCAATATTTCTGCTTGGGACTTCTGTGCGACGACCCCGTCGCAGCTGATGTAATCGGCCGTTATGAAACTGCCTTGCACGAGCGCAATCTAGGCTCAGTGCAGCATCACGCCTTAGCGAGGACGATCGTTCCTACGGGAGCGGGGCGTGACAGTTCCGGACGTTGAAGTCCGAGATCCGATATGAGAGAGATATGATCGGATCTAGGAGAGTACGAAGAGGACGAACGTGAATCGTGGAACGGGTGTGAGGTGATCGGAGAAGAGGAGGATCGATGGAGGAGATCATCAAGAAGCTGGATCATGCGGAGGTTGCAATGTTGATGAAGCTGATAAAATTGTTGGCTGGTGAGAGCGCGACACGAACATCGACGAAGTTGGAGCTTCCCTCTATCGATATGAAGCTTGATGGACTATCTATCTACCTGAGTTGGTTACGACGGGTGAGGAGAACCCTCGCAGAAAAGAATTTGGAGGGTTTCCTATCAGGAGAGCCAATAGAGCCGGACGAGGGCTTAGCAGGACACGACGAGTATAAGTCCACTCATATGGTGATCTACATTTGGCTTCTCAATTCTTTAGTACAGTCGATCGCCGCCACAGTGGATGGTATTGAGATGGTGAAGGACGTATGGGAGAAATTGAGGAGGATCTACGATGGTGTAGGGAACAATTTGTGAGTTTTCCAGATCAATGGGGCGATCGACGACACCGTACAGGGAGAGAAGACGGTGCAGGAGTATGCCACAGAGTTGGAGCGTCTATAGTTGGATTATGACCACTCCTCAGATCAGACGAGCTGTGGGGACCCGAAGTGTAAGGAGAGACATGTATGTCTGCAGGAGAGGACGACGAAGTTTCTTAAAGGGCTGGCTGCAATATTTGCTCAGAGGACAGCACTACTTCTAGTTCAACCGAAGATCTCCACCCTTGAGGAGGCTATCTCGGCCATGATCCAGGAGGAGGCTCGCATCAAGCTGCAGACAGGGACAGGTGACCCTTCTGAAGTAAAGTCAACACTAGCGATTACCAGTTCGAGCGACACAGGGCCTAAGGGAGAGCCCTGGAATCACAACCGGCAGTGCTACAACTGCGGGGAGATGAGATATCATCGGTATGTTTGCACCAAACCACCTAAGGAGGGAGATCTAGGTGGTTGACGTGGACAGTTCGGTGGACGTGAACATTTTGGAGGACGTGGCCGTGGTCGTGGAGGTCGACGGGGTGGTCAAGGTGGTTATCGAGTGTACCTGCTGGTAACAGAAGGGGATGAGGGAGCTGGTGATACCTTTACTGAGGAGGAACGGGCACTGATGGACATGCTAGAGGCACTCAGGAGGAAGCAGAGAGCGTCAAACGATGGAGACATGAGGTGGAACCGAGGAGGTGTCTACCTCATTCTTCGCTGGAGGCAACGCTGCCATATACGTCCATCCATCAGAAGGTATTGACGACTCACTCGCCCTTGCATCTATGTTTTCTCTTAAATCGTCAGACTGGATTATCGACTCGGAGGTATCTTGACATGTGACGAAAAATGCTATTGAGTTCTCCTACACTCACCTAGCATCGGCAAGCAACAGTTAAACAGCTGATGGTACTTTTCAGCCAGTGGTCGGTAATGGTACTGTAAATTGTACAGGTTCAGTAAAATTATCCAATGTTTTGCATGCTCCATCTTTTTCAGTAAGTCTTTTGTCCATTAGTTATATAATCCTCCAACTAAAATGCATTGTCTCTTTTGTTATTTCTAAGGTGATCTTCCAGGAGAAAGAGACGGGACGAAGACTTAGGACTGGCACTTGGCATGAGGGACTGTGGTACCTGGATCGAGAAGGGCTGTATTCAGCATTGATGTCCATGACAGAGAAGGCAGGAATGGGAGAACTGGAGATGAGTGTCGAGGATACATTAATACTCCACCATAAGAGGTTGGGACACTCCTCTTTTGCTACTTTAAATAGATTGTATCCAGCTATTTATGAGAAAACAAATAAGAAAAAACTAGTTTGTGATGCATGTGATTTAGGCAAACTTACTAGGAGCTCATATGCTAGTATGGGTCATAGGAGCTCGTCTGTTTTTGATGTAATACATTCTGATGTTTGGAGGGGCATGCGTTATTACTACTATGAATGGTTACAAGTATTTTGTTTCCTTCATTGATTGCTCTTCTTGTGTCACTTGACTGTATTTGATGAAGAATAAGAGTGATGTATCTACCTGTTTTCGAAACTTCCATAAGCATGTCCAGACTCAGTACGTGGCAGTGGTGAAGGTACTGAGATCTGACAATGGGACATAGTATACCAATAGAGCACTTGCGGAATACTTGTCAGCCCAAGTGATACAACATCAGACTACCTGTGCATATACACCAGCACAAAACGGAGTAGCAGAAAAAAAGAACATACACCTTCTGGAGGTGGCAAGAAACATGATGATCGATATGAATATCCCACAAAGTCTGTAGGGACATGCAGTGTTGACAGCAACTCAACTAATTAATAGGATGTCCTCGAAGGTACTGGGATGGAAGTTTCCATGTGAAATATTGCAAGGAAATAATAGTGGGATACTCCCACTGAAGGTGTTTGGTTGCGTGTGTTTTGTGAAGGACAACAGACCGTCAGTTAGAAAACTTGATCCTAGAGCAGTCAAGTGCATCTTCGTGGGCTCTCGGCAACCCAGAAGGGGTATGTGTGCTAGAGCCCAATAGAGAAGAAGAAGTTCACTTCGGAGAGCATGAGCCATACTACTGTCAGGAGGGAATCTCAAACAACTTACCTGATACTGCGAGTATTAGGCGAGAGGGGGAGATTGGTGAAAGCCTGGTGACCGATTTAGGAGTATGGCATGGAGGCGCGGTTGAGGAGGAGCAGAAAGGTAAAGAGGAACATGGGGAGGAGATGAGAGGTGTTAGGCCCACAGCTCAGGGGGAGATACTTACCTACAGCAGGAGAGGAAAGCAAACTGCAGGACCAGTACCTACAGTGTAAAGTCCCTTGTCTGCGTCCATCTCGACTCCTGAGACACCTACATCACCACTAGAGTCCCCTTCAGGTGATATCATTCTTCCTGCTCCTCCCACACCATTATCAGTACGGAGGATCACTCGCAGCAATGCGAAAAATTCTCCTATTAGATATGGTTGGGATATTGCTCAGTTTGTTTCATATGATCATATCTCCTCTTCTTATGGAGAATTTATTGTGTCTTTGGATAGTATTACTGTACCTAACAATTGGCAGGTTGCCAAGAATGATCCAAAGTGGAAAGCGACGATGCACGAGGAGTTGGGGGCTCTTGAGAAGAACCACACTTGGGAGCTGATAAAACTGTCAGAAGGGAAGAGAGTAGTCGGATGCAAGTGGGTCTTTACTGTGAAGAAGAACCATATGGACAGGTTGAGCGCTACAAAGCTTGACTGGTGGCAAAATGATACAGTCAGACGTACGATATTGACTATGACGAGACCTTTGCACCAGTGGCGAAGATGAGCACTGTCAGTGTCAGGATCCTGATTTTTCTGACAGCAAATGGTGGATGGAAGCTACACCAATTGGATGTGAAGAATGCATTTCTTCATGGAGATCTAGTGGAGGAGGTGTACATGGAGATACCACCAGGATTCGGCACCAATCAGACAGTGGACAAGGTCTGCAGGTTAAAGAAGTTCCTCTATAGATTGAAGCAGTCTTCTCGAGCGTGGTTTGACAGATTCAGGAGGGCGATGATAGGAATAGGATTCGGCAGATCAATGTTGATCATACTGTATTCTTCCGTCGGAGTGGAGGCCATATCACCATGCTTGCGGTGTATGTGGACGATATGATTATCACAGGAGATGATGAGCAGGAGATCCCCGACTCAAGGAAAAGCTTGGCAAGGAATTCGAGATGAAGGACCTTGGTTTTATTTGGTACTTTCTTGGGATTGACATTGCTCGAGAAGCAGAGGGGATTGTTCTTTTCCAGAAGAAGTATGCACTGGACCTTCTTACAGAGATAGGGATGTTGGGATGCAAACCTGCAGCGACGCCGATAGATTAGAGGTTCAAGCTGGCTGCTGAGGATGGAGAACCAGTTGATCGGGATAGATACCAGAGACTGGTAGACAAGTTGATCTATTTGAGCCACACCCGTCCTGATATCTGCTTTGCAGTAAGCGTGGTGAGCCGCTACATGCATGGCCCACGGAAGGGTTATATGGACACACTGTACCAGATTCTGAGATACTTGAAAGGTGCCCCCGGGAAGGGATTGATATTCAGGAAGAATAATCACGTGAACATCGAGGGCTACTGTTATTCTGACTGGGCTAGCTGTGCTAATGATACGAGATCTACCTCGGGATACTGTATATTTATAAGAGGCAACTTAGTCTCTTAGAGGAGTAAGAAGCAGTGAGTGGTGGCCAGATCGACAGCTGAAGCGGAGTACAGAGCTATGGCCTTGGGAGTTGCAGAGCTGCTATGGTTGAAGAATATGCTGGTGGAGCTGAAGCTGAATCAAGGAGCCAAGATGAAGCTGTGGTGTGACAACCAGTCAGCTATTAGTATCGCCAACAATCCAGTACAGCATGACAAAATCAAACACATCGAGATCGATAGGTTCTTCATCAAAGAGAAGTTGGATATTGGACTACTGGAGCTAGGCTACGTTCCAACCAAGGATCAGGTAGCAGATGGACTGACCAAGGGACTTAGTTCTGTGAGCATGATTAGAGGATATGACAAGATGGACTTAGTGAATATCTTTCGTCCATCTTGAGGGGAGTGTTGGTATATTTGGTATTGGTATATTAGAATAAGAATATTGGAATATCCTGTTGGTATATTTGATATGTCAGAATATGCCACAGGATATTCCCCAGAGGGTTTAATGTAATGAGGAGGATTGTAAGGCTATATATAGCCATGAGATTATCAATGAAATCATAACAAATATTCAACAATTGTGATATATGCAAAACAAGGATATGATTAATACAAATTACAGAGTACTCTTATATCAATTTTGTGGAAAGATAAAAAAAATTCTTCCTGACGACAGTTATATTATTGGGGCTATGTATTCTTCAGCTATAAAATAGGTTTACATGTTTCCAATTTGGGAACAGGTTCACCGTATTAGCTGAACATTATAAGGAGTCACTATCACTAGATTAAACACTTGTGGGAACATGCAACTCCAATTGTGTTTTAAAATTTCCCCCTTCAATTACTACATCTGTGTTTTCCTCTTGCAAAGAGCTCTCCTACAGGACACTGATCGCTTAAGTGTCATAGTGACATGAAGACTTGCTAGATTTGTGAATCGTGTGCCTAGATTCGCCTAGATTCTCAATAACAATTTACTATTTATTTGTAAGTTTGTATTGTTAAGTGCATTTTCTATTTTCATCACTCTTACATTTGCAAAAGTTTCTTTTAGTTATAAGATTAAAGAGGACCTCTCATTAAATAACACTTTCCCTTTTCAGAGGCTAGGAGGAGGAAATGGCTCCAAGATAATCCTGAATCATCAAGCAATGATGAACCTGTAGTTTTTGACACATCAATCATACCATGGTGGTCTTGGATGAAAAGATATCACCTACCTGAAGCTGAACTACTGAATGGTTGGTATCCACATCTTACCCTTATGTTTTTCCCAATAAGTTGTATTTCAATGCTGAGGAAGTAATGGTGAATATTAGAGATCCAGGAGAAAGAAGGAATGATGATATTCTAATATTTCGTTCCACTACCTTCGATCAGGGGGAAGTTAGGCCAACTTGAAAATTGGTCGAACTTGGATTTCTTGTTTTCCCATCCAAGGAAAAAAAAAAGTACTTACTAACTTATTTATTCACCGAGTCTCCTTGTAATCAAATTCATTATTAGGTTTCTGTATACCTGCTGGTTTCAGTTGCTTCTTCACGAGTACCTCAACACTTCTACACTTGTGCAGGGCGTGCTGCAATGATTGGGTTTTTCATGGCCTATTTTGTGGATAGCCTGACTGGCATAGGTCTTGTTGATCAGATGGGAAATTTCTTCTGCAAAACATTGTTATTTGTTGCTGTTGCCGGCGTGCTTCTTATAAGAAAGAATGAAGATTTTGAAACTGTGAAGAAGCTAATCGAGGAAACAACCTTCTATGACAAACAGTGGCAAGCGACTTGGAAGGAAGATAGTTCTAGTGATCCCAAGCACAAATAGAGGATCATAGTCCATGGCATGATTGTTTACCCATTTGATCAGTTTGTTGTGTTGCCCTTTCTATTTGTAATTTTGCTACTAGTATTTAGTTTTTAGCAAAGTTATATTTCCCAAACTTCTCGTGACTTATTAAAGACCTTCTAGTTTTGTGATGTTCGATGTTATTGAAGCATTCTTTATGGTTACTCTCACTACCAGGTATAGAGACACATGCACGCACAAACATACAACACAGGGAGGCTTTGGTGTTATCAGGAACGTTAGAGATGAAATAGACCAGTTAGAATACATGCTGGTTCTATTCAAATAAAAAGTTCAGCACATCTAGTAATGAACTATGTCAAATTGAAATACTTAGTAAGAAACATGCATCAGTGATCACTAAAAGATGATTTTCAGTAAAATGTTTGACTAAATATGTGATTGAAACTTACTAAAATTTTGAGTATGACAACTTTCCTTGATATTTATAACCACATAAAGTTGGTTTAGGATCAGGTTTCGATTCTCAAATCATGCACCATGGATCTACCTCATGGTAGTTATTATCTTACACTTGCAGAAGTTCCCAATTTTTTGGTAATTTTCTTTAACATGGTAGGAAATCTTGCTATTATAAGTTCACTGTCTTCACCAGTAACAGCAATTTGAGGTCACTTTCTCCCATTATTTTAGCCAGTCAATTATGTGGGCATATGTTTGTGATTCTTATGTCTAGGAAGCACGGACATTCCAGAAACTGGTCCCCTTTCTGTGTTGTGTTGTATCGTATGTGACATGTATAGGACATGACATGGGCATGCCAAAACCAATGCCTTGTCCATATTGTGTTGATATTCATGTCTGTGCATCACGGAGTATGGTTAATATGATGATACATAATGGAGATAAATGGTCAGAGTTAATGCTTTTGTTTCTTCTTTGCTGTTCGGCTGAACGTTGAGTTCTCACAGTTACTGTCATGTAGGCTCATAGAACATAATGAATCTGAGACTTCGTGAAGTTTGTTCACTGTTTCTTTTGTACATTAAGCTAACAGTTTTCTTACCTCTTATGTTTGAGATGGAGATATCAGAACATGAATATGTTTCGACTTTGGGGCTGCTCCCGGACCTGTTAATCATGATCTGAGTGAGGTAAAAAAATTCTTTATTAGCTGACCTAATTTGCATTGTACTTTCTTTCTAGACCTGTATCTTTACTTTTGCTCTTTGTTTAATAGTTAAAACTAACAATCCTTATTCTCCAGTATTTGATCATATGTTTTAGTCTTCCTTTTAAACACCATTTTAGGCGCGGGCTACAACCCTATTATTAGAGAAAGTAGCTTGGAGGGAGATATTCAGATAGCCCATGTGATATAGGACATTTTGATAGTTAGGATATTTTAGTTAAGGTTAGGATATATTTGATGGTGGATGAGGGGGAGTAGCTTTGTGTTTTTGTGTTGTCATTTCTGTGAAGCCAGATTTTTCTTAGACTAAAAAAAACATGCTTCTCTCATGAAGCCTGATTTTGAGGATATAGAAATATTTTTATTAGAGAATATACTTATTAGAAAATATATCATATGATTTTTTTTCTTGTATTTTTCTTTATTTTGGCCTCAAGTTTAGGACAATCTTTCCTTGTAATTTTTTTTTCTTTTAGCCTAAGTGTACGACAATGTTTCCGTTCATTCTCATTTTCTTTGGCCTCGAGTCACTCGTTCGATTGTATACAAATTTCTTGAATACAATACACAACAATATGTTTTCTCCAACTTTGTTCGTGGTATCAAAGTGGTTTATTCTCGCCGCCCTCGTATCATTTCCAATCTCATTGTCTATTTGTGCTATCTCATTTTGTTGTTCCTTGTGCTCGCCATCTCGACTTAGTGAGATTTCGACATCTCGACTAATTGGTTCTAGGCTCCTTGGATTTTTGTCTCCTGGCTCCCTTTCAACTCCTTGGCTTAGATCTCGGTTTTAGCCGTTTTGTTTATTTGTTTCAATGTGTGACTCATCTTCTCCATCAGCTCCTTCCTTTTTTGCTCTTGTGATGCCGTCACATGACCTCCGTGCTCTTTTTGTTGTTGAGTGACATGCTATATGTCAACTACTCGCTCAGTCATCTACACACTATGCCTAAACATGTAATGCTTATTTTGCTTCCAATCATATTTGGATTATAGATTCAGGAGTCTCATATCATAAGGCACTTGTTGGAGTGGGTGGGGTTCCCAACCTATGTGGAGAAGACCCCGGAGTGCGACGAGCGCCGTCTGTATGTCAGAGAAGCTCGGGGAGGTGACGAGGCCATTCGGAGACGAAGGAGAAGCTCGGGAGCCACATACACATTCTGGAACAGGGGAGGCAGAACTCGGGCCGAGTTTTGCCCCAAGCAGAACTCGGCCAGAGTTCTGTCCCCTTGTGTCCAGAACTGTTCTGGCTTGCCCATACAGAGTTCTACCCGAACTCTGTGTCGTCGGACTAAAGCTAATTTCAGGATATTTTTTACACCGTTGGATCGTATCCTACGGTCCAGATTTTACTGCAGGATTAGGGGGTTTACATATGGTTTTTTCTAACCCTAATCACATATACAGCGGAGAGAAAAAGAGAGGAAGGAGGCAAGAGTGCCATTGCAATTTTGGGAGAGAAGTATTTAATGTCGTTTTCGAAGGAAGATCGTGTTCGGGTAATCTCTACTCGTCGTCTTTGTTCTCCGTAGCCTTGTAATCAATATTTCTTGCTTCCAAGTGTTATGGGGATCCGTGTTGGATCGGAAGAAGTTTGTAGAGGGTGTACTCATTTATTTCATTAGTGAAGGCTTCTCAAGGGTTTGACTCCGATTGTCTCGTGGTTTTTTTCGCAAGGGTTTTCCACGTCAAAAATTCTCTCTGTCTGCGTGAATTATGTTTTGGTGTTTGGTTCGTGCGTTGTATTGCTCGATTCTCTCGCAGGTACTCTCTAGTTTGGGAAAAGGTTTTTGTGCTTCTTTTCCAACAAAGTGGTATCAGAGCCAGGTTCTGGATTTCAGAAGGGTGTCAGGAGTTGACAGAAAAACTAGAGAGGAGAGATGGACGCGAAGCCTGTGCGCGTGGTGAACCTGAACGACACCAACTATCATTATTGGCGGAGCAATATGAAAGTTTGTTGTTTGTCAAGAAGCTGTATATCTGCCCGTATTTGCTTCCGAGCGACCAGTTGATAAATTCGAGGACTGAAAATTCGAGCACATACAGGTGTGCGGATATATCAGGCAGTTCGTTGACGAGAACGTGTACAACCACGTTGCCAATATTGAGCACGCGAAGACGTTATGAGATAAGTTGGAATCTTTGTATGCGAAGAAGACCGGGGTAAACAAGTTGTTCCTAATCCGGACGATGATGGGTCTGCGGTACAAAGATGGGACGTCTATTACGGATCACTTGAGTGATTTTCAGGGCATGATTGACCAGCTATCTTCGATGGGAGTTAAGTTCGACGACGAGGTTCAGGGACTATGGCTGCTGTGTACATTGCCAGACTCGTGGGAGACCATACGAGTATATATGATCGCTTCTGCTCCAGATGGCGTAGTCAACCTGGAGTTTGCCAAGAGCAGGGTGCTGAATGAAGAGATGCGGAGACGTTCTCAGGACACTTTATCCACATCCCACCACTCGGAGCCACTAGTTTTAGAGAGCCACGAAAGGGGCAAAAGCAGGGGTCCATGTGGTGGCAGAGACAAGAGCAGGAGAAAGTCCAAGGCTCGGTACGAGGACTCATAGTGTTACCACTGTGGCAAGAAGGGCCACATCAAGCGGAACTATTTCGTTTGGAAGAGAGAAGAACGACAAGGGGAAGCAAGATGAGAACACTACAGCGACGACCTCGATACATGGAGACGATGTGATCGTCGTAGATGATGAGGTTATCACAAACCTCGTCTACGATGACAATTTTTGGCTGGTGGACTCAGGGGCTTCAACGCACATATCTCTTAACAGGGCACTATTTGTCACTTACACGACAGACGACTATGGAGTGTTGAAGATGGGCAATGGAGATGTGTCGAATGTGGTTGCCATTGGACATGTTCATTTGAGGACGAAGACGGGTGCAGTTCTTGTTCTCAAAAATGTTCATGTCCCTGATATCCGTTTCAATTTGGTGTCGGTTGGAAGGTTGGATGATGAGGGATTCTTCGGTCTCTTCAAAAATGGTCAGTGGAAGCTTTCCAGAGGTTCGATTGTGATTGCCAGAGGAAGCAAGAAGTCCGGTCTCTACTATATGGAGGGGAGCGCACCGAGGGCACACGGGGTGAACGCAGTTTCTGACGCGTCTGCCGAGTTGTGGCACGGGAGGCTTGGCCATATCAGCGAGAAGGGGATGAGCTACTTGGTGAACAGAAAGGTGATTCCAGTGCTCAAGTCTACAAAGTTGGAGAAGTACACGCACTGCTTAGCTGGGAAGTAAAATATGGTGTCTTTTCAAAGTCACCCAAGTTCAAGGAAGCCGGCGTTGCTCGAGTTTATTCACTCGGATGTCTACAGTCCTATGAAGGTAAAATCTATTGGTGGTGCTTCTTACTTTGTAACTTTATTGATGACTGTTTCAGGAAGGTTTGGGTCTATGCTTTAAAGACCAAGGATCAGGTGCTGTCCATTTTCAAAGAGTTTCAGGCCTCTGTTGAAAGAGAGACGGGTAAGAAGTTATTATGTGTTCGGTCCGACAACGGCGGCGAATACATTGGTCCCTTTGATGCTTATTACAGAGAGCAAGGAATACGACACCAGAAGACTCCGCCCAAGACACCTCAGCTCAATGGTGTAGCGGAGCGCATGAACAGGACACTGATAGAGAGGGTGCGGTGTTTGCTGTCAGAAGCAAATTTGTCAGGCAGTTATTGGGGTGAGGCTCTTCTCACAGTTGTTTATTTTATTAATTTATCTCCTAGTGCTCCTTTGCAGGGTGTTGTGCCTGACAAAGTATGGTACGACAAAGAGCCGTCATACAGTCACCTGCGAGTATTTGGTTGTAAGGCCTTCGTGCATGTACCGAAGGACGAGAGGTCCAAACTTGAGCCGAAGACGAGACTGCGTCTTTGTCGACTTCGGTCGGGATGAGTTTGGCTATAGACTCTACGATTCAGTGGAAAGAAAACTCTACAGAAGCAGGGACGTGGTATTCGTCGAGGATTAGACCATGACCAACACTCAGGATTCCGAGATGCCTTCTGAGGCTAAGGAATTGCCTAAGTTAGAGTCATTTCGCTTCAAGCAGTTTCCAGAGGACATCGCAGAGGATCCAGTTATAGGGGAGCCAGTACATGGAGTTGCTCCCAACCTTGATCATCAGCCTGCTGATGGTGGCCAGGGTGTCCCTCAGGAGGATGAGCATGCCGGGAAGGCAGTTCCTGAAGGGGAGGAGGCTGTTGGTATACAGCCAGCACCAGTGCCTTCATTGAAAATGAGCGACAGAGTGCGTCGACTATCTGCGAGATACTCACCGGGTGAGTATGTGCTACTGACTGGCGGGGAAGAGCTCGAAAGCTTTGCAGAGGCTATGGAAGATGAACAAGATGTAGGCTATGCAGGAGGAGATGAGTTCCTTACACGTCAATTCTACTTAGGAGCTGGTGCGGTTGCCAAAGGGCAAGAAGGCTTTGAAGAATCGATGGGTGTTCAGAGTGAAGCAGACGAATGATGCTACTCGCCCTCGATACAAAGCGAGGCTGGTAGTTAAAGGCTACGGTCAGCGGAAAGGCGTAGATTATGATGAGATCTTTTCGTCGGTCGTCAAGCAGTCTTTTATTCGGGTGGTGCTAGCATTGGCAGCCAGTTTTGACTTGGAGGTCGAGCTAGATGGACGTGAAGACGACATTTTTCCACGGTGATCTTGAGGAGGAGTTATACATGGAGCAGCTAGAGGGATTCTGTGAGAAGGGCAAGTCACATTTGGTCTGCCGGTTGAGGAAGAGCTTGTATGGTCTGAAGCAGGCTCCGAGGCAATGGTACAGAAAGTTCGAGTCATTTATGGGGGAGCATGGTTATGCACGGACGATGTCAGACCATTGTGTATTTGTGAGGTACTTTGCCGAGGAAGATTTCATCATTTTATTGCTCTATGTTGATGACATGTTATTAGTGGATCGGAATGCCACTATGATAGCGGAGTTGAAGTGCCAACTGGGCGCAACCTTCTCTATGAAGGATTTGGGCGCAACAAAGACTATTCTTGGGATGGAGATCAGCCGAGAGAGAGTCCAAGCTGCTACACTTGTCCCAAAAGAAGTACATTCACCGGGTACTTCAGCGTTTCGGGATGGACGGATCGAAGAAAGTGAGTCGTCCCCTTGCGGCCCACTTTAAGCTCACTGAGGAGCAGTGTCCATCTACCGAGGACGAAAAAGAAGATATGGAGCGGGTTCCATATGCCTCAGCTGTAGGAAGCCTTATGTATGCTATGATGTGTACGAAGCCAGATATCGCTCATGCAGTTGGCACAGTTAGTAGGTATTTTTCAAATCCTGGAAGGGTACATTGGAGTGCGGTTAAGTGGATTCTACGATATTTTTAGGGCACTGTCGATTGGAGACTTTCTTTTGGTAGTGACGAGCCGAAGCTGGTTGGTATACCGACGCTGATATGGCTGAAGATGTAGACACGAGACGATCGACTTCGGACTATATGATGATGTTTGCTGGAGGAGCGGTATCATGGCAGTCGTGGTTGCAGAAATGTGTTGCCTTGTCGACGACAGAGGCGGAGTACATTGCGGCGACGGAGGCTTGCAAGGAGTTGCTGTGGATGAAAAAGTTGTTGCAGGAAATGTGGCTGAAGCAAGAGCAGTATATTTTACTTTGTGATAGTCAGAGTGCTATTCACCTTGTGAAGAATCAGACCTTTCATAGCCGGTCCAAGCACATCGAGACTCGGTATCATTGGATACGGGATGTGGTTGAGAAGAAGGACGCGGAGCTTGAGAAAGTTCATACAGATGATGACAGAGCAGATATGTTCACCAAGATTCTACCAAGAGAAAAGTTTGAGTTCTGCAGGAAGATCGTCGGGATGACAATCCCCTCCACATAGTTGTGAAGGGGGAGATATGTTGAAGTGGGTGGGGTTCCCAACCTATGTGGAGAACACCCTGGAGTGCGACGAGCGCCGTCTGTGTGTCAGAGAAGCTTGGGGAGGTGACGAGGCCAATCGGAGATGAAGAAGAAGCTCGGGAGCCACCATACAACATTCTGGAACAGTAGAGACCGAACTCGGGCCGAGTTCGGTCCCATGGTGTCCAGAACAGTTCTGGCTCGGCCCACACAGAGTTCTGGCCGAACTCCGTGTCGTCGGGCTGAAGTAAATTTCAGGGTGTTTTATGCACCATTGGATCGTATCCTGCGGTCCAGGTTTTGCTGCGGGATTAGGGATTTATATATGGTTTTTTTCTTGACCCTAATCCATATGAAACACATAGAAGAAGAGAGTGAAAGAAGGCAAGAGTGCCATTGCAACTTTGGGAGAGAAGAATGAGGATTGAAGGTGTCTTTCGAAGGAGGATGGTGTTCGGGTAATCTCTACTCGTCGTCTTTGTTCTTCGTAGCCTTGTAATCATTATTTCTTGTTTCCAAGTGTTGTGGGTATCCGTGTTGGATCGGGAGAAGTTTGTAAAGGGTGTACTCCTTTATTTCATTAGTGAAGGCTTCTCAAGGGTTGGACTCCGATCGTCTCGTGGTTTTTCCTGCAAGAATTTTCTACGTCAAAAATTCTCTGTGTCTGCGTGAATTGTGTTTTGGTGTTTGGTTCGTGCGTTGTATTGTTCGGTTCTCTCGCAGGTACTCTCTAGTTTGGGAAAAGTTTTCCGCGCTTCTTTCCCAACAGTATGTACTGACACTTCGAAAATTGAATTCGTGTAGTGTCGGACTCATATTAGACACGTACTGGACACATTCCGGACATTCCAAAATATACTAGGACCGACCGAAATAGGTGTCATGTCTGTCTCTGTATCCTTACTATGTCGTGTCTGTCCATGTAACATAAATGGCAGCATTCTGAACTTCCAGATATGTGAGAGAAAGCAAGCTCCTTCACGAAGGCTAGGAGGATTTGGCTTCATAGGAACATCCTTAACTTAGGGGAAGAGCACGCTCAACCCTCAAGCAGACCATCACAACTTCCCCCTATAATAAATAGATTTTATCATCTGCGTTGGTCATTCTGTAACAACATCCTAACCTGCGAATATAACTATAACGAGGAGATTATCAGTTTTTTCATATCGTCCGTTCAATTCAAGTGCACATGAAAGATTTGAAACATATTATTAGCAGAAACTTCAGTCGCATCATTTTTTAGATGGATAAAAATGTTAGTTCGAAGACACTGATAAAGGAAATCTCAATATGGGAGTAAGCTAAATAGCATCGCTACATAGGGATGTTTCTTGATTTGCAAATGTGCCAGATGGTTTTACTGCAAAGATGACTTACCGGTGTCTAGTTTGCCGTTACCTCAATCAACTGATTTGCTGATTGCTTTGTTTCCATGAATTTTCAGGGCCTTTTGATCTCAGAAAGACATCGTAATGGTAGGATCACATCATCTCCTGGCAGACGTTACACTTATATCCAAGACTGAATCGGTGACGGTAACATTATGTATGGTTAGAAGAATCATTGTACTCTTGACGATTCTCGTTGCAATGCTTATGTTTGTTTTTCCCGTGTGTTGTTTGTATGACATAAATAATAGACCGTGCTATTGATATCCCCTTCATTGAACTGTATGTGTTGCGTGCAGTTCTTACAGCAGGTTGAAGCTGTATGTAGTGGAATATGGCAGCCTCAATCAAAATGAGAAAATTCTCTCTTGGATTTAAATTTCTATTGTCGATCAGAGTTCATGACTTTCTTTATTAGTAGTGAATAGTAAAGCCCCCTTTGATGTGTATGGTATGGTTTATTAGATTTCTTTTTTCTCCATAAGAGGACTACCATTCATAGGGCCGTAAAATAGACAAAGCAGTCCGTTGTCTGTACGAGACGGCTCGATAAATGATTCGACCGCGGGCCGTCCGATTAATTAAAAAACAGAACTTGAACATTTTTTGGTCCGTTAAAAAATGGGATCCGGACACGATCATATCTATGTCCGGTCCGAATTTGTCCGCGGACCGTCCGATAGTGGAGACTCTTTTTGGTTCTGCAGCAATTATGTTATATCATTTTGGTTCTGCATCAATTTTTCGTTGTTCAGTCTGGATTTTCATTAATCTTTTACCATTGTTTGTTGTATTCTATAACCTTTAATGGTAGTTTCTTTCAACTTGATTTTTTGTACTAAATATCAAGGTATCTTAATAAAATAACAGTTTTTAATTTGTCCGCGGACCGTTCGATTGAATTAACGAATAGTGGTTGTTCATGTCCGTCCGGTCCGAACTCGAACAATGGACTATCCGTGTCCGTCTGTCCAAACTCATTTTTATTTTCGGACCGAACATTGACAGTGGACTGTCCCCGGCTTATTTACACCCCTAACCCTTCATTAACCAAAAGAGTACTAGAATGTCGTATAGAAGTGATATCACCTTCAGTCTTCCCGTTGTCTTTCTCAGTTGCACTACTTAGAGAAGTGTCTGATCTATGAGCCTTTCATTTTCTAATATATAACTGAAAATAGTTCTCAAAGCAAGATGTGAGGTTTCGCAGAAGAAATTAAAATTATTCAGTGAGTGAGTCGGTCTCACCATGGACCTTGATTTTCCTCCAGTTGATGAGTGCATGCATTGGCAACCTTGATTCTTTTTACCATCCTCAAATCTTCAGGCCATCAAGTGGGAGAAAAATTAAGACTCATGGTGAGTCCCGCTCACAGAATAATTTCTCGTTTCGCGGATCCTTGCTTATTTTGTGCATTTGTAGTGGCACGTAACTAATATGGAGTATGATACATTCTACAAAGATTTCTCTTAATAAGAATGATTAGCCAACACTTGATAATTGTTACAGTTTCCATGTCTTGTAAATGCTTGTACTCTATATCTCTTGTTTTTCTAACAAAGTGTGACTCATGCATATTAGACTTCTCCTGGAATTTGGAGGTTCTGTTGTGGTGGAGGTCATTCTTACTTTAACAAAGAAAACCAAACACAATAGTACAAGAACACTCGAGGAACGTGGTTCAGCCAACAGATTTGGTTTACATCCAATGGACAAGCGAAAGAGGTTTACTTCATAACGAAATTAAATTTGTTTTTATCCGAATTAAATTTTTTAGTTCCATCATACAAAACTAGTCAAGTGCACACGCATTTTCTCTCTCTCTCTCTCTCTCTCTCTCTCTAATATTGTTAAAAAAATAATTTATTATAGATATGATTTTAATAGATTTTAATTTAATTTGTTATAGATATATGTACACTTAGTTAAGATATTAGTTATGATTTTTTATTTATTTATTAATTCTTAATTACTTAAGGATATACATGTACATTCTGAGGGGTTTTCAAGCTTGTTTATGATAGTAGAGATAATTATCTTGAGGTATGACATGAAATCGTATGTAAATGATTATCCATGATCTTAAAAGATAGCATAGGATATCAACGTATATACTTAAATTTCATATTCTCTCTCTTGATATGAAAGTATTCAAATATCTAATTTTCTTAATGTGAATATTTTTGCTTATACCTAGTAATGTGACCATTCTAACTGCTGTAAACCCATAATAAGTAAGAATGGAAACTTGCCATATAGATATAACAAAACCTAATTAATATTCATGGAATACTTGTGTGGAACATAAAGACAAATGTTAAGGGCATTATAACAATCATTAGAGGACAACACATTTTTGAAAGTCGGAATGTCACAATATGGCAGTTTTAACCGTATTGAAAAAATAGGATGGATTGTGGAAATCTGGACTATCAAAATTTTGCGTTCTGTATAAAATCAGAATATCAAAATTTTAGCAGTCATAAAATAGCAACAAAAATTTGGTAGTTCTGTATATCTATACTACTATATAACGAGAAAACTTAAGCTTTACGGTGAAAGTTTTCTTTCCAAATATAACCTTGGATATGTTTATTAAATAAAATTATTCACTAAAGTTAATAAGGATAATTATGGGAGGTGTCCTTTTGTCTTCCTAAATGCTCTTGCATGATATTCTATATCTATACTACTAATAATAAGAAAACTTGAGTTTCACGGTGAAAGTTTTCTTTCCAAATATAACCTTGGATATGTTTATTAAATAAAATTATTCACTAAAGTTAATAAGGGCAGCTGGGTAATTATGGGAGGTGTCATTTGATCTTCCTAAATACTTTTGCATGATATATTAATATAATAATAAATTTAGAATAATTAAGATAGTTGTCTTTTAGTCTTCCTAAGTGCTCTTAGGATTTGCTTGAATTGAGGGTTAAGAGAGTTAAGTCAAGAAAGTTAAGTGAGAGAGAAATAATAAAATCATGCTTGGTTTGAGGATGGGAATTTAGGAGGGAGGGTTATAGTGGGTTAAATGAGGGTTTATTTCACCCTCTTTCATACATTTTTTAATCCCCTAATTCGGAGGGTTAACAAGGGGGATTGAGGAGTTTTGTTTAAAAAATTATAAATATTCCTTATTTGTTCTATAAAATATTATAAATTTTTTTCTCCATTTTTTTTTGTTTTCAACATGTTGCTCCGTACCTTCCTAATTTGTAAAGATATTTTGACAAATTATAATTAAAATCTCAATCAAATTTAATTTTATGACATATGTAATAAGGTTATTTTGGTAACTATAATATTTTTTTATTAATTCTTCTCTCACTCAAAATCTCCAATACAAGCAAGAGTTATTAAAAATCCCCACTTAACTCTCGCTTCAATTCAAAGTTTTTTTTTTTTTTTGGCTCAATCCAATCAGACCCCCAATATAAACTGGTCAAAAATCTTGTGAGGGTTATATCCCAAATCTTTCCTCACGCCTTTCTTTCCAAGTATAGCTTATTTTTCGCAGGGAATCCCTAGGACTTTTTATTATCAAAAGAATGGTTGCTAAACCATTCTTCTTCTTCTTCTTCGAGTTCTGACCCATTGATTATGATCATGGCCTCCAATGGCACCACCTGCAGAAGAAGAACTCCAGATCACCCTCCCTATGCCCTGGTAACAAACCCCCCTAACCAGAAAATTTGATACAACTTTTTTTTGTTTTGTTTTGTTGTGTTTTTTTTGGTAATTTTTTATTATTATCATGATTGATGACGATGATGCATTGGTTAATGGTTTTGTACATACAGATGATCGGCACCGCGATCAGGTCGCTGGCGGAGGAAGGCGGATCGACCGAGGAGTCGATCTCCCGCTTCATCCGATCGCACTACGCGAGCATCCCTCCGGCCCACGACCTGCTCCTCCCGTACTACCTCCACAGGCTCACCGTCCGCGCCGAGTTCCTCGTCTCCGCGCCCGGCCGATATCTCTTGCCGCCGGACCCGCAAGAGGAAGAGGAGCCGCAACCGCAAGAGGAACCGCAACCGCCGCAACCAGAAGAGGAACCGCAACTGCCGCAACCGGAACAGGAACCGCAACTGCCGCAACCGCCGCAACCGGAAGGGGAAGGGGAACGGCAACCGCCGCAACCGGAAGAGGAGGAGAATAAGAGAAGTGACCATGGCGACCCAACAGCCGAGCAGAAAGAAGGAGAGGACAATGCCAATATGGAGGAAGGCTTGCCGTTCGTTTGCTTGGGGGATCTCGTTATGGAGCTACAGCCCTCGGCCTCCTCCCCCGCCGGGCCGAAGCCTGTCGACGTTCCGATGCGCAAGAGAGGAAGGCCATCGACGAAGAAGAAGGACAACAACATGTCCCCCGAAACAATGGGCCTGCCGGAGAGCGGCGGCGCTTTGTTGGTTTCGGCGACCACATTATTTCCGGTGGCACTGGAATGCGACACTCTGGAGCCCGACAATGGGCCGCGCAAGAGAGGGAGGAAACCGAAGAAGAAGAAGAACGACATGTCAACTGAATCAGTAGGCCTGGCCGAGAGCGGCGGCTGCGGTTCATCGGTTCCGACGATTGCATCCGAGTCTGCGGCCCCAGAGCGCAACGATTTGGATCCCAACAAGGAGGCGGACGAGCCCGACAATAGGTCGCCGCGCAAGAGAGGGAGGCCACCGAAGAAGAATGACGGGTCATGCCTCGCAGAGAGCGGCGGCTGTGGTTCGTCGGTCCCGATGTTTGTATCCGAGTCCATGGCCCCGGATCGCAACAATTTGGAGCCCAACAACGAGGGCGACCAGCCTGACAATAGGCCGCGCAAGAGAGGGAGGCCAAAGAAGATGTCTCCTGAAACAATAGTCCCTATGGAGAGCAGTGGCCGTGGTTTGTCGGTCTCGTCGCCGCTTCCATCTGTGCTGGTTGCCCTGGAAAACGAAAGTGTGGAGAAAGAGCGCAACATGCCTGACACAATGCCCAAACGTCTAGGGAGGCCACCAAAGAGCAAGCCCATGTTGGCGGCCGACGAGACGCCGACAACGAGCAAGTGTGAGCCCGTGTCCGTGTCGGCGACTGCACGGGAGTCGACCGGGAAGCCTAGTGGGAGACCTCCGAATTCCGGCGAGAAGACGGACAATGGTGAGCCCGAGTCCGCAGGGGCGACAGCTGAGAAGACGACGGGAAAGCGTCTTGGAAGACCTCCGAAGGATTCCGGTAAGAAGAAGGACACGGGCGATTCGGAGTCCTGGGGGACGACTGTGGAGAAGTCGACCGCCTATTCCGGCGAGATGACAGACAATGGTGAGCCCGATCCCGCTGGGGCAACAACGGAGAAAAAGATGGGCAAGCGTCTTGGAAGAGCTCCGAAGAATCCCGGTAAGGAGAAGGACAAGGGTGAGCCCGAGTCCGGGGGGACGGCTGCGGAGAAGTCGACCGTCGAGCGTCGTGGAAGACCTCGGAAGACGGAGCCTGAGTCCACGGGGGCGACAACGGAGAAAAAGACGGGCAAGCGTCTTGGAAGGCCTCCGAAGAATTCTGTCGAGAAGAAGGACGAGGGTGAGCCCAATTCCGTGATGGCGACTGCCGAGGAGTCGACCAGCAAGCGTCGTGGAAGACCTCCGAAGACGAAGACAGATACTGGCGAGCCTGTGTTCGCGACGAGGAAGCGTCTTGGAAGACCTCCGAAGAATTCCGGCGAGAAGACCATAGAAGAGAAAACAGGGGAGCAAAAGCCAGAAGGTATGGTTTTCTTGATTAGCTCATACACTCATGAATTTCTTCCATTATTGCTCTAACACAATAGTTGTAATAGAGAATGTGCCATTTACAAAATTTTGTTCATCTTTCAAATGTCCGGTGTTCTCATCCTAACATTTTAGAAAAAAAATCATCACAAAACACCCCAAAATTTAAATTTATTACGAACATAATGATTTCTAAAAATCATCCATGAGCGTCAATTTTCTTCTAAGTAAACATGCTAGATTATCAAAGCTTTTGGCAATAGTTAATGGTGGAAGGATATCAAAACATCGGATTGAAAAATTCCAATGCTGTTTCATAATCAAGTATCATTGGATTTAAAACTTCAAATAATGTCCCATAATCATGTATCGCATAAGAAAATCATTTAAATTGTTGTTTAAACTTTTAATAAAAAGAATCATCAAATAGTAGTGATAGTAGTTCAAACGCTCAGTTTTTTGGATTTTTTTAGAAAAAAAAAAGGTTTCTAAGCTAAGAATATTATTCTGTTTGTTAGAAACTATAACAATATTATGAAATGTCATTATTAAAGTAGTATAAATATGGACCATATTTATTAGTTTGAGTATATTTTTTAAATAAATAATACTAATTCAATTTTCGGCCATATCCAGGTTATTTTTACCTGATTTTCCATTGCCTGACTAGAAATCCCGTGTATATTTCTTTATTGCCTACGCAGCTTCACCAGCTCCACGCCCAGGGTACTGGTCCTGATACATTTACTATATTTACTCTTATGATTCCCCTTACGGATACCCTTGTATAGTAGGTCATTTATTGTACCGTTGACTAGAAAAATAAGGAATATGTTGTGGTTGAATAATTTTATAAATTGTTCCATCTACACTCAGAGTAAATCTGGATTGTAAGCCCCTTATTAGTATACACTAATATATTCGTCGAGGCTTGGGAGGCCAACTCTCATTATACTCGTACTCTGATACACTCTGATACGACATTTATGACTGATTTACCAGGTACCATCGATCTGAAAATCAAAATAATAATTGTAGGGTTAAAATCAACTTAGCTAAACCACCTAGAACATGGGGCTGGTTGGTTTGGAGGGGGATCTCGATTCTCATACTTTGTTTCTAGCTATCCCACCCACCATACACGATGACTACCCTATAAGGAGTGTCTGTGTGTGTGCTCTAGGACCAACCGACTGGTTTTTATTATGGAACCAACTTATGTTATACACGTTGGATTGAAATTACATGGTTGAGATTAGATGACTTAAAAATGTGGTGGGATCTACACCTTTTAATCTCAACCACTAAATTCCAATCCAACCCATAAAACATAGGATGGTTTTATAATACAAAAGCAGTCGACTGATTTTGGAGTATATATACAATCCTCCCCACCCCCTAAGTTGCTTCACTAAAACTGACCATGGTGTTGTCACTCATGTATATACTATATTAGGGTGTAAAGTGCAACAAAACTCTCCTTAGATTTGTCTCGTTAGCAAAATAAAATTCGTTAGAAAACTAAAGCAATTAAACCCTCCAGCAATTTATGACTCGATCAAAATGTCCCTTACCGTTACAAATTGTCAAATTTGACCGTTACTGGTTGTTTAAAAAATAAAAAAATAAAAATAAAAAATCGAAATATCCTTTCCTCTTACCCATTCATCCCCTCCCCTCCTTCACACCCCCCCCCCCCTTCGCCCGGTGGTGGCAGTCCCCTCCTCCTCCCTTCCTCCTCCCCGCAGCCACCCTCCTCCTCCTCCCCTCCTCCTCGCAACCACCCTCCTCCTCCCGTCCTCCCCGCGTCCACCCTCCTCCTCTCCTCCATGCATCCAACCTCCTCCTCCCCGCGTCCACCCTTCTCCTCCCCCCCCCTCCCCGTGTCCAGCCTCCTCCTCCCCGTGGCTACCCGACAACCCCCCTCCCTCCTCTGCGGCCACCCTCCTCCTCCCCGTGACCACCCCCCCTCCCCCCCTCCGCGGCCACCACCCTCCCCGCCCGCTCGACCCGCCTCCCTGCGACCAACCTCCTTCCTGCGGCCATCCGCTCGACCCGTCCCTACCACCGGAGAGAGAGGAGGGGAGAGAGTGGAGGAGGGATAAAATCGTCTTTTTAGATGTATTTTAACATCTGTTAACGGCAGGGGTGTAAACTGAGCAAAAATAAAAATGATGATTTTTTTAAAACAATGGGTCTTTAAATGCAAAAACGCAAATCTAATGAGAGATTTTATACACTTTACCCCTATATTAGGTCTAACTAGTACTATCTCGTGCAACATACGATCTTACAAATCCTTATTGCATTAGTAATCAGGATAACCTAGGTAGACTAAGTAGTAAGCCATAGTGATTGTATGGCCGTTCACTGCTATGCTTTATCTTCCTTTCAGTATCCTTATGTTATACTTGTTGGGAGACTATGCCTTGCTACTGCAAAGGTCTCTTATGGATATTTTACTACCATTATTGTTTTATTTTATTATTGTGATTTATTCCTAGTTTTGTATTATTCTTTGTGCTTTTTCTTGTAATACTTGCTATTAGGAATTTGACCCCTCAGATTATGTATGATCAGATCTCGTAGTGGAGCCCAAGGATCTTCCGTCATTGTGACTCGCTTTGACGTGCACCAGGAGAGCGGCAGTCAGGAGCCTTGAGTGGATTCCTTCTCCATCATTCATATTTTGTATTATGATTTTGAGGCGTTTAGCCATCGGGCACATGTTTAGATTATGTATCCAGGAGCCTGTACCCCTTATCATGATTGATATTTAGACTGTAGCTAATTATGTAATCATGTATTATTAACACTTGTGCTACTATTTTGTTATACTAGCTTCATGATTATTTATGATAGAATGTGGGGTGCCTTTTGCTTTAGTTTATATGTCATATCCTACTGCTTTTTGTTTGTTAGGTTGAGACACGATTTATCTATGATACCCAAGGAAGAATGTTGGATTGAAATATATGCCCCCTTGTCTAGGTACAGTCGCAACCGTACCATATAGTTTTGTTGTATATCGTAGTGCGTAACTGACATGGTCATACACCAATTCTCCGTATTCTCGTATTGGGGCATGACAATGTTTTAGTGATGGTCCATGTAGGAATGATTTTTAGACATATGGGGGGTTATGGATATAGATGTCTCAATCTAATATACTCCCTTATATCACATTGCGATCTCTGCTTTAATTACGATTCTTGGGCTGTTAAAACTGCTTGATTCTATTTAATCATCTGGCGAGGTTATGACAAGTACCATTTCTATAGCCTTATGATATGTTGTAGCATTGTTTGATTGTGGATTTTCGCACTCTTTTGTTTTGTGCAATTTGTGACACGGATTAGATTGGAGTTCAATTTGTTGGCAGAGAGACTGAATTTACTCACTAACAATGAACTTGTAGGAGTTGGTAGAGCATGTAGATGGTGTCCAATCGTAGTGTGGGGACATATATCACCCGCGTGATTGATTAAGTTTTCCGTGGGTGACTTCAACGCTATCATAGGCATGGATTGGTAGAGAGATAGTCATGCGATAATTGACTGCCGCAAGGGATGAATTACTTTTGTATTCCAAGCGAGGATGACTTTACCTTCACCCGAGGAGAGTAGTACTATTCGAGGGGAAGATGATAGGAGTAGCAAAGATGACTCGTTTCCCAGAGTAGTCAATGAGTACTCTGATGTATTCTCCGACGAGCATGCCACTAGTCAGGGATATTGAGTTCTGCATAAATTTAGTACCAAGAGCAATTCCACGAGCTTCCAGGCATGCCACCGGTCAGGAATATTGAGTTCTGCATAGATTTGGTACCAAGAGCAATTCCACTTTCAGCAAGCATAGTTGGACGAGCTATATCAACACTTAGATGACCTGAAATCCAATGGATTCATTCAACCCACTGACCTTGGGGAGCATCGGTAGTATTGGTGAAGAAGAATGATGATTCATCATGTTTATATGTTGATTATCATCAAGTAAACACGGTGACCGTCAAGAACAAGTATCCATTATCCAGGATTGATGAATTATTGCTCATTTGAGTAGGGATCGAGTTTTCTCGAAGATAGATCTTTGGTGTTTAACAACATTGAGATCGAAGTATACACATTGGAGGTTTCTGGTGATGTCGTTTGGGCTAACCAATGCTCTAACAATATTTATGGATGTAACGAAATGAAAAATAATGAAAAAACAATACAGTGGTAGGAGATCATCATCATGTATAGTAGTTACTGGTACTTTGCTCCTCCTCTCTCACCCGACCCCTGCTTGTATAGTTGAATTGAGAACAAGGGAACAAAACATTATATGACTCAATGATGAACCTCGACATGGTGGGACCTCCGTGATCGTCATAGACTTTAGGTCTCCAAAAAACGTCGCCTCCTGAGATTAATCTCGACTTGGTTGTGGTCCTCGAGCCTAAGAGGAGAAAAAAAAAGTTACCAAGAATGGGAGTTGTTGCTCTTACTCTACCTAATAAAGATACCTAAGCTAACAGATAGATGGCCCTTTCTCGAATCCCCATATTTGGGCCCTAAGCAATATCTTGGGCCCTAAATGGTTGACCCTTTTGTTCTCGCTTGTTAATAAATGAACTCAAAATGACAAAGGTTGTTCAATGTTTGATACATTCTTCCATTCTATTGCGCTTACTAATGTCATTTCATGTTGTCGGCCACAAATCTTTGATACTATAATGCGGCTTGGAAACGGCTCAAAAATGAGCCTTCCAAATCGTATGTATATCATCAACATTTAAATAAATCAAATTTTAAAAAAATAATAATTAAATAACTACCTAAATACTTCATTAATTCTTTAAAGAAAAACTTAACTATGCATTTAACTATCTAATATGAATCTAACTCAAGTGGTTAAAGTAGGATGTATTTTTCTTGGTTACTTGAGAACAAATTCTTAAGAATCATAGTTTTCACAATAAATTCATATTTAATTTTTTTTAAACAATAAATTCATATTTAATTTTTCAATAATTTTTTCGCACGTGCAATGTACGTGCACATTACTACTAGTTTGGGATTAAAGGTTGTATTATTGTTGTTGATGTTGTTATCACTATATATTTATTTTATTTACAACATTTCTTCTGAAATGAAACATCGGCCAAGAAGCTAGAATGATTCTCACTCTACATGGAAATTCTTATTATAGGCCAAAGAGAGGGAAGAAAACTACTACTGCTGCTAGAATTTGCTCATATTTAATATTTCCAGTAATAATAGGATTGAAAAAGTTCAACACAAAATTTTATTTATTGAGTTTACAAATAAGATTTGAAATCTATATTTTACCTACTTTTGATTTCGCAAGCATGATATGCTATATAAAATGGGACCTTGGATTTTCAAGAAAAGGAATATTGAGTTTATAGGATCTTTTCATGTGGTTCTAGAATTTTTTTGATTCTTTTTGTAATGTTTTCTTTTTATCATAATAGTTTTCTAGTTGGATTGGGACTTGTTAAAATTCTAACCATATAAGGACCCCCTCTCCACTTTCTAGCCTCTTCTCTAACACTTGGCACTTTGTATTTGAACTTTTCCTCTTTTCTGTGGGTAAAGTTCGTACTTCGTAATTCATAATTCATTTTGTGTTCTCACTTTGTACAAGGTGTACAAAGCCGATGTCATATTACTACAACAAAAGGCAACTAAACCATGATTAAGAAAATATAACCAATTTTCTCAAAGAAAAAAAGAAAAGAAAAAGAAAACATGTTTCTTTCATTATGTTCCGATCTTGTCAGTAAGATGGGCTTCCATTTGCCTACAATTTAATTAACTTATTTACTTTTATAGGCAAGAAAAAAAGAAAAATAAAACATGTTTTAACATGTGTCCTTAGGGAACATGTTTCTTCCATTATGTTTTAACATATGCTCTTAGGGAACATGTTAACAAAATCCATCATCTAATAGCAAGTGAGATTACATTTTTTTTTTCATTAAATTGGTCCCAAACTTATAATTGTCAAAGTACATCTTATTTTTCAAGACAAAATCAAACTCGTAACACATGAATTGCATTTATCAAATGTTTTAACATGAGCCCTTAGGACACATGTTAACAAAACCCATCATCTAATAGCACTGAGATTACATTTCTTTCATTAAATTGGTCCCAAACTTATAATTATCAAAGTACATTTTCTTTTTCGAGGCAAAATCAAACATGTAACATATGAATTGCTTTTAGTTCTGATACAACTTCCAGTTCCAGAGCCTAAAGTACCATTAAGGAGTTCCAATTATGCATTCCTAAATGGTAAAAGAGTAACTTCAAGAAATACACCATATTGCTATGGTTTCAGTTAAGAACTCAGAAGAGACTAAATCATACATCTACGAACATAGTTTTGGTAAATAAACGGCAAATCACAACTTCAAGTTTCTCCTGCCAACAGCCCCTGAGCTTTGTTTAAGATTCCACCTTGACTGTTTCCTTGCCTGCTTTTTGGAAGATATGGACATCAAACCAGAAGTTTCTGCAGGTACCCGAAAGCTCGAAGACGCATGTATCTCCTTCCGCCAGGCTATTATCCAAGACGAACTTCTTCCAAAATCGTCCCCTAAACCCCCATGATTGGGCATAATGTCCAAATGCACATTCCAACGACCCTCATTTTTCGGAATGCGGAGAACTACGATGTCTGGTTTATGATGGAGATGTTGAGCCACAAAACCATGTGGAATTGCCTACAGTTAACAACAATAAGAAGGCATTTCAGGTTAGTTTACTTTGACAAGCATCAACAGAAGACTACATAAAGCTGATATCCAAAACCGTATATACATACATTGGGGTCTTTCCATATACTAGAGGATTAACAAAGAAAACCTTTAAACAAGGCTATAGCTGCGCTATGAATCTACAAAGAATTCCTCCCGAACTAATAAGCTGATGAAAAGGAAACCAGCAAAGTCCGTAAAAGGATTTATTTCATTCATTTGGTTGAAGACTATTTACAAAGAAAGAGGAGTGGGCATGGGTTCGAATTCCAGCTGGGACAAAATAAAAATGGGAATGGGAGGGGATCGTGGAGGCCCAGGACAGAGACGGTCATTATCTCAAAATAAATGTTTTAGACACCAATGAATACAGAAATACTTTCCTATGTTGTAACTTCTTATAGACAACAAAGCTTTTTAAACAAGGTGATAGCTGCTATAAAACTTCAAAGAATTTGTCCCCATGCTGATAAGAACTGATGAAAAAGAAACTATACTGGTGTGCCGGGAAGGATATTTTTGTTAAAAGTTTGTAAAAGAATTTATTTCATTCATTTGGTCCAAGACTATTTGCAGAGCAGGTTATGTAAGAGGCTATCCATCAATTCCAATATGGAACTAAATGGAACTAAAAGAGGCATAAGAGACAAAATAACAAGGAGAAGTTAAGAATTATACAAGAGTAAGACAAGGCACTTATGTTATACCTAACACGGGTAAGGTTGGGAAAGTTGACCATCAATTAGGACTCGAAGGCCACACTATGTCGGAGAATTACATGAATAAAGACAAAAAAAAATATAACTAGCATATGACATTATGAATGATAACATACAGCCTAATCGTCGTCATCCAAGCCTTCTCCCATCAGAAAGTGATCAGTTATGAAGAATAAGAAAGCTCCATACAAGCTTTAACAAAGTTTTATGAAAGGTTGTTGACCTGACATCAATCCTATGTTGGTGCCAAATTCCTATCCAAGGTAATTATGAGCATGAGAGACTCGACATAAAATCTAGGTTGCTAGTTGGCAAGTAGATAGACCTACATTTTGCATTGTAGTTGGATTGCACTTTAAGCTCATGCAACCAAGGAACATCCTCAAAGTTCCTCTAGACTATAAAGAGTCTAGACAAAGAGATAAGATGATACAATTTGTTATTGAAAATTGCATTTATCTCTATGCCACATTACGTCATAGAGTAAAGGAATGACAATCCCAACTTAACACAATTGATACAATAATATCTAACAGCCAATAACCAGGAAATTTCCTCTATTACCTTCAAAGAGCCAACCCATAATTTTGGCATAAACGCTTTGTTGTCGTTTTTGTTGTACCAATTCAAGTTATGGCCATGATGTTGGATTGTCATAAGCATTCTGAGCAGAGGTCAACGAACTTTGATATCATTAGTCATGGAAAGTAAGTTATCTGACGAGGAAGAACAAAGAGCATCCAGAGAGTTATCCTAATTATGCTAAGTGGATCAGGACAACTCGATGGTGATAGTGTGGTTACCTGAATCCATGTTGCCAAGGATTCGGAAGAATTCCTTACCAAAGTATGGCCATGATAAATGGCTCGAAGAAGTATCTATATCTTGAGGTAGCAAGCCAGAAGAGGTCAGGAAAAGAAACATCACAGCCTAAGTGAAATATACCTACCACTGTCATGCCATTTAATTTGGGGTACGGTTTACTACTATTAGCTATTTAGCTCGACAGGAGAGACTTAATCCGGTGACATATCAAAAAGATTAGTCGACTCCTGTAGTATTTCAAAACGTCTTCACTGACGTCGAACCATAGTAACTAGCAAAACCTAACAAAAAAGGTAAGAGAAGAAATTACATGTTGGCATGGGAGACTGCTATTACTAGCAGGAAGTTCACCAATGAACTCAATTATAGTAATTGATGTATGGTCATATATTCAGCCTTACTGGAATGGATGGTAAATGATAGCATCAGAATAAAGTAACCTTGGTAAGGAAACATGGGCAAACCGTAAGGCTATCACTTAGTTAACTAACATGTGCAGAAAGAAAATACAAACAAGTAACTACCTAATAAATGCAAATGTAGGTTGAATAACAATGGGATTTTATGTTTCGCATGCTATGAATGTATTTGAAATATATCTCATTTGTAACCAAAAATGGGAGGAATTACGAGCAAATAATAAAATTTGTGAGATCTATGTCAGAATTACACACAATTCAAGGACTTGTAGAAGTCAAACCCTGTCCATTTTCTGTAGCGAGCTGCATGAGCCAATACTAAACCCATAAGGGTTATTAGAGGTGATGTTTGGAGCAAGGTTCACAGTATCGGAATCGGTATCAGACTATTTCTATGAGTATTGGTATCGGCGATATCGGTAGTATCGGCGGTTTCGGATCGAAGTATCGGATTTTTTGGTATCGGAAAACAAATAATTATTGATAAATTATTTACATTTAAAAACATATATTTTATACATGTAGGCATAATTTAAGGTATTTTCAGTGTTATTTCTTAGTAATTTTTAAATTAAATGAAATAGTAGTCAATCTTACCAATTGGTTTACATATAATAGATTGATTTTCTTCTTTTACATGATTTTACAATCTTATTATGCTTTAAACCCATGCTGATTTGTCTTTTTCGTTTAATTTTCTTTGTCGAATTGACCGGAAAAGAGGCCCCGAATGTCGGTATCGGTCAGTATCGGGTATGGGATCGGGACATGACAAACCGTATCGGTATCGGCCGTATCGGATCGGTATCGGCCGATACTTTAAACCATCTTTGGAGTTTGGACTGAAGTTTTTTAGGGAAAAAAAGATGCTAAACCACGTCACCTAAAACTCAAGGGTGGTTGTGCTGAAAGCCATATAGCCACATAGGACTAGACTCGCGTCAATTATCTGGTATTACTAATTGAGCAATACATACCCAGGTGCCCAGTTTTCCAAAAATTATCCTAAACATTCGCTCACATTTGGCACCAAGCACTCTTACTACTTGAAGTTCAATTTTTGACAAGAAGACCATAACATACACTTTGCATAAACTTTAATCACTACAAGAAAAAACTAAGCTCACACAATCGTAAATATAAGCTTTAAGCGACTTTGGGATGACAATAGGATAGCAAGTTTATGTATATTTAACATGCATATGCATCTAGAAAGATGAAGTCAAGTTTTTGAGACTTACCATAAAAAGGTGATTATTCACATGGCTTGCACGCATTGAAATTGGGAAAAATGGATTGGTTAAATTGAGTCTGCTGGCAAGCTCCCATGCACTGGCATCCTTTTCTTGCTTCCCTTTATGATGATGTTGCTTAATATTATTCTTCATAGATCTTTTTGAGGACATCATGATCTTTTCTGAAATGTGGAATTAATCAAATGTATCAAAAATATACGTGAACAATAATACCAAGAATGACAAAGATTAGATAGAAAATTAGTCATTCTTTCATAGAAGTATACAGTTATCTCTACTGTATATATGAAGTTTGGCATCATAAACTTGAGTAATACCTACATTGCACGGGCACAAATATGATGCAACACATATGGACACGGCAACAAGAAACACGACACATATTTGGCATGTCCTAGTGCATCGGAGTGTCTATGTCTTGTCCAATACGTGTCGGACATGGCACGACACAGGCACAGCTCCAGTTTTGTTGCATCTTACTTCCTAAAGCAACACTTCAAAAGTATTGTTGCATGGTAGGTAAACATGCAGATGAATTTGTTAAGTAGCTAGTTTTGTGTGTTCAAATGGAACAACAGAAATTTTGTTTAAAAGATAATCTTCGTGCCTTACTAATGCAGAAACTACTAGGTGTCAATTATGATTCAATCAATGAAATAAGGGTTCACCTTTTCGCATCTTTCTCTTATGATGAACTGCTGAGGAACTTGGAGGTACACCAGTAACATCTTTTCCAAATGAAGCAAACTGTCCAGGAGCGGATAGCCCTCTAACTTGTGGCCTCTCATCAACATGCTCTCCTGACGAATAAACATTGGGAGATGGAGACTCATTACAGATCTCGACAGAGACATCAACATGATCTTGCTCTTGACAACGTCCTTCATGGTCGTTGGCTTTGGGCCTCTTAAGAACAGTAGACAAATAAGCAGCTTCTCTCTCACAGCCGCTCGAATCAAATATGAGGACGCTGAAGCACAAATCCCCGTCACATTTAAACACCAATAAGTCACCCTCTCTCTATATGGTGATCTTCGACAAATTCTCTCCAGCCATCTTTGAAAACTAAATCAGTTTTGACATTCTTCAATTTGATATGCCATAAGTTGCCACTAGGGCCCTTCAGATCAAGATCACAGGACAGATTTCCTTTGAAATGCTTCACAAACTTCTTTGGAACAACCTAAAATTCAGTACTATATATTAAGATAAGTACAATCTAGCACGAAAGTTAGAAAGAAAAAAAGGACAAAAGTATGATATTGGAGATTATTTGCATACTGATCAAGAAAACAAAAGTATGTGACAATACCATCCTTTAGTAAGGTGCTTTGTAAGTTAAGGCCCCACGCAAAGTAATTGGTGCATTCCTAAGGTTAGCATGTACCAATGTCATCCTTACTCGGGATCTCTGTTCAGGATGTCTCCCGCCTCTCTGTATATATCGGTCGGTATGAAGGTTTTGAAGGCAAACAAAAAGGGTTTGCCTTGACCGGTTTGAAAAAACCAGTAATTGTGCATAAATATACTACATAGTATATATGAGGTTTACCGGACATATCAAAAAATGTTATATTAAACAATTTTTAATATGTACGCAATCCCTGGTTAATGTACATAATAACAGCAATTGCTTGGCTGATTAATCACAATAACGTGGCCGCTTAAAAATTTTGATTTGTCGGCTACCCGATAATTAATTAAGCGATGAAATACTCCACCTATTAATTGTATATAAATTCTTTCTAAACTCTTTGTTGGAATATTTAGTATGTTGGATGTCATTTTTAGTAGATTGGAATATCCTGTGACATATTTGGTATGCCAGAATATGCCACAAGGTATCCACAGTATATTCCATCATTGTAATAATGACTGTAAGGCTATATAAAACTAAGAAGACTATCAATAACATATCAATAAATTACAACATGGTATCAGAGCCAAAATTTCACAAATCCTAATCCTAGCCGCCACCAACCGACCCCCTTCTAAACCCTAACCCTAGCCGCTACCCCCCCTCTCTTCCCGCCCCCGCTCCTATCCCGCGCGCACGGATAGAGAACTTTGCGCCCACCCCCCACCACCCCCGCCGCGGCCCTGCGGCCGGGCGCCTCCCACTACCAAGGCGCGCACGGTTATTAAGTCTTACGGTTGCACGCACGGTTATTAAGTCTTACGGTTGCAAGCATTATTAGACCATCTCCAATGGAGATTTCTAAAATTTGGGTTTCTATCCTACTTGGCATTGTACTTTCTATCCTAGTTGTAAGAGTTTCTACATAGAATTGTACAACAAAAAAATATTTTTTTCAATAATTTAATAGTGTGGGGCCCAATAATAATAGGTGGCAATAATGTAGGATGGAAAATTTCTATGACGGTTTCTACATGTAGAAACTCTCAATAGAAATTCTCCCCTCTCTCCCTCTCATGACAATTATTATTGGATCCCACACTATTAAATTATTGAAAAAGTATTTTTTTGTTGTTGTACAATTCTATGTAGAAACTCTTACAACTAGGATAGAAAGTACAATGCCAAGTAGGATAGAAATCCAAATTTTAGAAATCCCCATTGGAGATGGTCTTAAGTCCTTACACAACTTAGAAGCTAGCCAGATCATCCACCATGCAAGCATGATTAAGTCTTACGGTTGACAACACAAAATGTTAAAAAAAAAAAAAAAAGAAGAGAAAGAAAAAAACAAAAACAAAAACAATCTCACCATGCACTGAGAGAAACCATGCTCCATGACCTTAGCGAAGTGAAATTTGGTCAGATCCAAATGTACCCAGTAACAATGTTGAGCCCACTCCTTGCAGACTTGGCAGGTCTCTTCCATTTCCTGCAGGCCTAAGATTCAGAACACAAACACACACAAAAATAAAAACTTTGAATATACATAAATATTGTTATGACTTCCAACCTACTTCTCTTCTTCTTCTTCTTCTTCTTCTCTTGATCTTCTTCTTCTTCTTCTTCTTCTACTTCTTCTTCTGCTCTCTCTCTCTCTCTTTTGCAAATAAGTTGTCTGAGCAAAAGGCTTCTGCAACGTAGGAAGTACAAGAGAGGTGGAGGGGACGGCGCTGTCGGCTACAGATTGGCTCCGTACAGGCGTGCCTAGGCTTCCCTGGCCCCGCTACAATGGCATGCAGAGAATGAGCAAGCTTGCTCACCTATGGCTCATGTGCGAGCAAAGCTTCCAAAAGGGGACAAGTTGGCTACAGGACACAACATAGAACTACTCAAATGAGAACATGCAATAAGAAGTAGACACATGGACTAGAATTTTCATTTAGGTCATTGGAAAAGTTAATTTGCCAAGAAAACTCAATAAGAACTTTATATAAGTAATTATATGGGTACTTGAAATGGGAGATGGACAAGTGAGCTAGAAATTAAATTTAGGATATGCGAGAATGGATTAAGACAATATTTATTTATAGAATATTAGTAATACCTATATTTATTTATGAAAATATATAAATCAACTTTGAAAGATCCTAATATATATATATATATATATATATATGTGTGTGTGTGTGTGTGTGTGTGTGTGTGTGTAGGGGAGGGGGGGGGGGGGGGGGGGGGGGGGGGGGGGGTGTTGTTACAAATAAACACCACTATATTAGTGGAAGCTAGCTAGGAGATGTGATTATCAAGGACCGCCTTGGTCCAGGGTAGGCTGGGCAAAGGCCCATGATCCAAAGATTATAGAGAAACCAACATAGACATATCTATAATAGAATAAGAATGTACTATGTGCCACACTTAAGAGAGTTAGTCTAGTGGTTATCATGTTATCTTTACATACTAGAGATCCTTAGTTCAAATATTGGTAGCAACAATTTTTTGTTATATTTTTATTTTAGTTAATTTTTTTAACATTATGTATAGGGGTCTATGTCGGGAGCTCGCCTCGGACCTCTATGAACTCAGGGCCGGCCTGGTGATTATCATGTATATATTACTTAACAACATCTACAAATCGATACCAATTACAAATGAGTATCATCCGGTATCAGTAAACATTTCCACGTGCTATGGACAGGATTATTTCAGATCCTTTGGGATGGTAGGTTCTTATGCATGCATACGAGCTAGCTAGACATCAGACAAGATGAATCGGTATCAGACCCTAGACCCTTTCTATGAGTTTCAGGATCGGTGATATCGATGCTATAGAAAACAAATAATTATTAATATGTTATTAAAATTAGAATTTTTTTTAAATATACTTAGGCTTATTTTTGTGTCGTTTCTTAGTAGTTTTAAAATTGAATGAAATAAGAGTCACACTTGCTTTGCATGTGATAAATAAGTTTTTTTTTTCATTTATATGTTTTTATAATCTTAGTATTCTTTTACACCTTTGTTGATTGATCATTTTCGTTTATTTTTTTCTATCGGGTTGACAAGAAAAGAGACCCCAACGTCTGTATCGATCATACCGATAGCGGTCAATACGAAATCAAGACATGTCAAATCATATCGGTATCGACTGATGTATTGCAAAATATGCCCTGGACAATTAAGTTCCCATGTTAATTCTGCTTTATTATCTTTCTAAGTCCGGATTTAGGAGAAAAAATAGCAACCTACTGTATTCAGAGATAGAGATGAAATATTTATATGGTCATCATAGTAAAATTTCAAGTATCAATAACCAAATGAGAAGAAATCTGCATTAAAACATTACTAAACGAATCAACAATATTGATTTTATTAATGGATAATATAAAAAGCCATATAACTATGAATGTATATAGAGAGAAGGGATCCATATCCTTACATAGGATAGGAATTTGAATCCGAATAGGAGAAGGAATGTAATATACTGAATCTGAATAGGAAAAGAATTCTAGTCCTAAACCTATTTAATCTTAACACCCCCCTTCAAACTCACGATGAGTCAAACAACATGAGTTTTCCTAATAGAAATTGAAATCGATGTGTAGGGTAAGACTTTCTAAAGAAATCTGCCAACTGATTAATGGAAGTCACTATGGTATAAAAATAGTACCTGCCAAAAAATGCTCATGGAAAAAGTGATAATCAATCTCAATGTGCTTTGTTCGTTCATGAAAATCGAATTGTTTGCAATATGTACAACACCCTTGTTGTCACAGTGAGGCGACGTAAGTCCTATAGGACCAATGCCCATATCGAAGAGCAGTCTATGTATGTAGACGATCTCCCTAGTGGTGGAAGCCATAGCTCTGTACTATGCCTCGGTAAAGAACATGCAACAACGTCTTGTTTCTTGCTTCACTATGAGATAAACGAATATCCAAAAAACAAATAGAATCCTGTAGTAGATCGCCTGGTGGTCGGATCTCATCCCCAATCTGCATCAGAAAATGCTCGAAGCTCCAGAGTAGATGCATGTAGAAGACATGGATAATGAGCGCATAATGGAGCCCTGAAGATATCGGAGAATCATGATTAATGCACTATAGTAAGCTGATCGAGGCGTGGAAACGAAATGATTAACAATACTAACTGCATGAGAAATATATGGCCTAGTCAAACAGAGATAAACAAGTTAACCCACTAGCCGCCTGTAGCGAGTAGGATCTATAAGAGATTTATCATCTGTGGAACAAAGCTTCACATGAAGATCCAAAGGAGTATGAATCCGAATATCTGATAGACCATCAGACAAAATAATCTCTGAAGTATATTTTTTTTGAGAAATAAGTATCCCCCTCTTACCTAGTGCAATCTTGAGAAGTAGCAAAGATAGCCAAGGCCTTCATCTAAAACTGTTGATAAAGGTACCTCGAGTAGATGTTGTAACGTCCCAATCCTAAAATACGTAGGAATAGGAGATCGTATACAAGCCAGTGTAGAAGCATGGGTTACGCGCCTTATAAATAGGAGTGACCCCGCGCCTCACCTAGGCGTTGGGTCGTTCGTGCCTCATCAAAGCAGCGTGCTGATCATGCCTCACCTAGGCGTCATGTCACCTATGCCCTCGAGCCTTGGAAAGAATGCCTCTATCTCTGTACAAAAGACAGCTAAAGCACAGAGACCAAAATCATGATTACTTGGGCTACTCACGCCTCGCTAAAGATGCGCCCCTCCTCCTACTCGTGCCTCACTTATACAGGCACGCCTAATCCATTGCATCCTACCAACGCCTCTCAGTTGCTCCCCCAGAGGCTATATTTAATGAGCTTAACTCCTCTACGACTTCGACTCGATGCTTCGATTCTCGTACAAAGAATAAACACAGAAGTCAAAGTTCATTCTTCTTGGAAATAATATAGACAGGCGTGTATTGCCTGATTAAATTCAGGCGCGTGCTGCCTGATCAAACTCAAACGTGTGCCGCCTTGGTTCCTCCCATTTTTTCAAGAGTTCCTGAGAATTTTAGAGAGAGTTCTTACCGTACCCCTTAGCCAGTGAAGCTAGGCTCGACAGTTCTCTATCATCGTCAGATCGCCAACGGAGTAAAGAATCAACCCTCCATCATCACAACACAGATAAAAAAAAATATAATTGGGAGATTCCTATTCAGGAGTTTCCTCTTGCATTCTCGTTTGCAATCTTCGAAGCTCTCCTCCAAAGCACCACGAAGCAACGACAAACAAGATGACGACTCTGCTCGGGACGTCTTTCTCTTACTACGAGAAAACTGTGATGCAATTTGACATGGCTATGCTCGAAACTATTGCGAAGACGTTGGTCGTTAAGTTCGACCAATCAGTCTTTGAAGAAATGCTCTCTGGGGATAATGCAAGTCCTTCTCCTAGGCTGTCGAAGCCTAAAAAATAAAGAAGGCGTGGGTGCCTAAGGCTCGTATAGCCTACCCACAACCTGTTGAAGAAGAGCAGCACGCACTAGTGCAACTTTCGCCTGACGTGCAAGCGGCATCACTCTTCGTTCCTTCTCAGGCGTATAACCCTGGGAAGTGTAACGCTTGATCCCAGAGGGAAGTGCTGCGGAAGGAACATGCGCCTGCCAATAAGCGTAGGAACAATTCGACCCAAGGCAAATTTAAAGTCTTGGACCATTTGGGTGACTATGGGCCCCAAGCGCTTGAAGGAGCTCAAGGTGAAGGCTCTGCATGTTACAAGCCCAAGTCAGCACAAGCTTCGTGCGCTATGCATGCCAACACTGTCGCGCCAACAGTAAGCAAGAGTCTTGCGCCTCTGACTGTCATAAGTGCGTCCGATGGAAAACTCTATAGGTCCTGCCCACGCGCCTTAGCTCCAGGGCTAGACCAATCTCTAGAGTCCCCCAGATGTCCAAATGTGCTGCATGCACAGGGACTGAGTATAGAAATACTGTTACTTATATGCCACAACACTCAGTCTACCCGGGGGCTTTGAAGAGAGCATAAAAGTAAATCTTCCTTCTCACGATCTGCGTCACGTGATTAATCACAAACGCAAAGTGAAAGGAACAACTGCAGATACTGCACACAAAGCATCCTTAGTTGGGCACACGTATGCTAGTATAGTCATCAACTTCTGCTGTGTAAAATCAATAATAGTCCTAAAAAGATAGTCCGTGTTTCAACGGCTACAGTCTACCACATCCAGCCGACAGTGTCTCAACGAATGGATACGATCAGACGACGAAGAAGAGCCACTCTTCGCCTCATGCCATGTTACAAGGAGTTACCCTCTGGACAAAAAGAACTCCAATCCTTCGATCAGTACGTCGAAGAACTGACTCAAGAACAACAAGTTGATTGTGCCCAACACCCGGGTATTCCAGAACACCTGTTCTAAATCCAAACTCTTGCCTGAAGCCCCAAAAGCTGGTGGTTGTCAGTGTCCCATACCTGATACTGACCAAGTTAGGGGTACCGACCCTCGATACGCCCAAGACGCAGGGGGTAGCCAACTCCCGGTACTGCACCACAACCCTACGTTCCGAAGGGACAGTGTTTCGCATGGAACCAAAGGGGAAGGCACCGGGGGTACCCATCCCCAGTATACCTCTAAAGCTGTAGGGACCGAGGACAATCGAAACCTCGACATTTATAATTACTTCCAGATGATTGCTTACACCGCCGACAGCGAAGCATGGGAGTCAGGGACAGAAAACGAGCAATCCACTCGTACCCGTGTCATGGCATCACACATGGCAAGTATTGATCAGAGATCCCAGGACAACTGACGCTTCGACATGATCGAAGAAATGATACAAACTATGAACGATAACTTGGCTCTCCTGACGAAGACCATCGCAGAATTAAAAGTGGCCCAAACCACGTCGCAAACCGCAGGTTCAAGCTCCAGAGTCAAGGAATAACGGGGAATCTAATGCCCCTAATCACCTGATTACAAGTCATCATGCAACATTATCGCCCGCGGCCAGTAACCCTACGTTACCGCAAGCATCTACGCCAACAACGTCTGAAGAAGTTCTCGAAGCCATCTGAGATCTCCGAACAAGAGCTGATGCCAAAGGTAAAAAAGAATCGCGACATAAACTGGGACTTAGTCAACCTTTTAATGTTGAATGGAATAAGGTGGTCTATCCTCCTAAATACAAGCCATTGTCTATTATTCCCTTCGACGGGAGAGGATCTCCCCGTCAACATCTAAATCATTTTAGAACTATGACAGAACATCTACCAAAGGACGACGCTCTCCTCGTAAATTTGTTTGTTGGTGCCTTGAAAGGAGTTGCTTACGAGTGATTTTGTAGTCTGTCAGACAATTGTGTGTCGTCCTTCGACGATCTTCAGCACCTATTCTTATCCCGATTCTACGAACCGGGAATAGACATGACAATGTCCACTCTATTGGACACCACTCAGAAGGACAAGGAGTATGTTCGGGACTACATAGAACGGTTCCGGCAAACTGTACTGAGACTACCGCCAAGTGTTCCTGAATCAGTTTTGATGGACACTTGTCAGAAAGGCTTGTTACCTATGACGAAATTCTGGACTGGTTCCTCCAGTCACACAGACTGTGTTGAGTTCCTCATTAATGCCGATGATGCTGAAAGAAAAGCTAATGAGGCTCATTTGTTGGGAATGAGCTTTCCTAATAAAAAGGCAAAAGATCTATCGGGGCTTCCAACAACAATAATCAGGAACCCAAAGCAAAGCAGGTTATGACCGCGAGCCTCAGTCGGGGTACGGCTCCTACTCAGAAGCCCGATAAACCCTCGATAGAAAATAAGAACTATTCTTTCCAGGATGAGGATGCATTGCAGCTACTCAATGTACTCCTCGTGGGTGAAAAGCTCCAACTTTTCCCTCCCCGTCGTCCTGACGAGGTAGAAAAGGTGGATGATCCCAAGTATTGTCAATATCATCGATACGTCTACTACGTGACTTAGGATTGCTACATCCTGAAGAACCATATACATAGATTGGTCGATACCAATGTTCTTTCACTGGACTTTAAAGAAAAGGTAGTCTCTGCTAATATGGTGACCCTCCAATTCGGCAATTTTCGTTGACGGAGGCGAAAGATGGGGGTCATCCTGATCCCAAAAACAACTATGGAGGTCATCAACCTCCCAGCTGCTCAATTATCAGAGCTAGTGCCCGTCAAAATACCTCGATGAGAGGTCATGTGGGTGCACCCTAACCTTACCGACTATCACGACCCGTACCCTATAGTAAGGGCACGAGAAGTGGGTACGTCCAGCCTACGCCGCAGTATCGACGGTAGAACGTTGTCCTAGGTCAAACATCTAACAATATAAAGGTACTTGTACAGTATATACACTTCGAATGGAGGTGACATAGCAAATACAGTCTCAATCACATCTAAGGTAGAGCATGATAAGAGATAGATAAAATATGCAATCCACAAAGAGATACCGCAGATAGAAGTCTAAGTGTCTAAGATACACAAACCCAGAAAATATCTCAAAATTCAAGTACAGTAATCCATAAAGTAAATACAACTCAAGACAACTAAAATAACTATCTATACAACCTCTACTGTGTCTCCTCTAGGCTAGCAGGCAACCTCCAAGCTATATGTAAAATTTATCAACAGGTCCAGTCAGGACAAGAACGAGTACAACTCATCAAGAAAACCCAAGTAATGACAGAGAACTATAAAGCAGTTATAAACAGTTTTATTGATGAATATGGCAGTTTATATTTAGGTGATAGTATATAGAAGCAGTAAGATACAAGGAAAGTAAAGTAACTAAAACAAGAAAAGAATGATGGCAATGAAGACTGTAAAATAAATCTAGCTGAACTGAAGTAACATAATAAGTCCAGACAATAAATGCAAAACAAGTGTAAAACTACTATAAGTCCAGTACGAGATGAATCTAATACAAGATGAATCCAGTACAAGATGATTCTAGGTAGTGATCAAGAATCCAGGTGAGCCAGGCTATTCTAACAGTGTGTTTTAAAATACCGAGATCGATATGTAAATGGCTGTTGGTAATCAGGCACATCTCTCACTGATCAGGCGAGAGATGGCTATGCTTCCAGTAGATTCCAGTTGGGAGATTCCAGATTTGGGGTATGTCTATATGTCTTACTCAATATTTCCTCGCCCCGCAATACAAATAAATCCAGAATTCGACACGAAAATCGAGATGAGTCCAGCCAAAATATGATGATTCCAGAATGATTCCAGTGATTCCAGTAATAGAGGCCAGATAAGTTTGGTATGTGTGTCGCATACATGAATCCAGAAATATCCATACATGTTGTAACAGAGAATCACATAAAACTAACTATAACTGAAGTACAGTAATTGACAATTAAATGAGAGAACTATCAGAGAATGTACTCGCCTGATAACCTGAACAGCTGATAGGTATAGAGGTCCAAACTGAAGCCACAGAGTCCTATTTAGAGCAACATAGGTCAAGATGTATACGAGAGATGATAAATAAAATGTATAATGCATCTGCATGCTGTCTAGGTCAAACTAGACTAAAGTCAACACTTGGTCAACTCTAGTCAACCACACTAGTCAAATTAGGTCAACTAGGTTAAGTCCTAGCCCAACAAGTCTAACAAGTCTCATTAGGCCTAACCAAGCCTAGTCTAGCACTCACACAATCACAAGACAATATGAACCACAACAATGCATAATATAAAATAGATAATATATATAAATACATACCTTCATACATACATGCATATCCACATTACATACATATTTATTTATATAGGCATATATTACATCATGCATATTTACATAGTTACATAGATATATACATTCATGCACATTTACATACATACTTTTATACATTATATATGCTAACATTCATTACAAAGCATTATATTTTACTTATACCTTTGATTGATTGATTCATTCATATATGACATTCATTCATGCATATTACATACTTACATGCATCTATACATTATATACTTTGTATATAACATGTAAAAATAGAAGAAAAAAGGGGGGAAAACTGAAATGGAAAGGGAAGGGAAGGAAAATGTAAGAAAAAAGGAAAACAGTGGACATATACATGCTTGCATCATATATTCTACATTACCATACATGCTATCATTATATATTGCATTACAATATTTATACATTATGCATTCATATCTATCATTACATATATACCTTGCATTCATATCTAGCATTCATTATATACTTTCATGCAAACATTGTATATCATTCTTTCATTCATACATTTATGCATTGCTTACATACATTATATTAATTGCATTCCTACATGCTTGCATTCAACCATATATATACATTAATGTAAAGAGAATATATATCATATATATATTATTTTATTCATCTAACATATCATGTATTACATACTCTATATTCATTTAATACCCATACTACATAGGCTCATAGGTTACACAAAATGCATATATCGTATAGTCATTCTTCTACTTAAAATCAATACTGTACCAATTGGGCCTCTACTAAACTCTAGGATTAAAGTATGTTGTAGCCCTTCGTGTTATCTTTCCGAAACTTTAAACAGATCACATTTTCGTGTCCGGAAGCTCCCAAAATCGCAAAAATATCGAAACACGTTCGTCTTTCGTACAGCTGACACTCAAATAATTCTACAGAAAGTTACATAAAGAATTTGGCTTATTAAAATATATATTTGGAAAGCTAACTTCGATACGGTTCTTTTAAAAAAACGGAAGATAAATCGGAGTTCTAAGCTAAAAGTTATGACATTTCTAAGTTGCTTTGGTTAATAAAAACGTGGATGAAAATTATGACGAATTTGACAAAAAAACACATATAGGCCAAGATACTTGGATACAAACATAGGTATCCAAATAAAACTCATTCTAACCATCCTAATTAAGATCAATCCACTCTCTAACCATTCTAAAACTGAATTTAAATATCTATTTAAACTATTATCATACATACATACACATGGGGTGTCCTAATTTGGGATCTATCAAGTAGGACACAAAACACATATCTAAAATCCTCAAGAGAGCTCCAAATGGCCTCAAATTTGAATCTAAATGGGACACATGCATGAGGATGGATCCTACGGATTCAAAACTAATTTATATGCAAAGGAAATCGATTTAGAGGATGGGTTTTACCTATTGGGAGTGGAATCCCAATGAAATCCTTTAGGACACGACACCGGTACGAAGATCCCTCAAAGTGGACACTCCTCCTTGCACTCCTCTTCCAATCCTTGGTAGCACCCTTCCCTTGGAGAATGGGAATGATTGAAGGAAGGTTTGGTGAAGGAATGATTTGATTTGGAGATCAAATCAATGGGAAGGCTCTCTAAAATTGGGGAAGAACAAAAATAAAATAAAAGAGGCAAGATTGTAATGAATGAAATGAATCATTCTCTCCTAAAGGTGGCTGCCATAAAGAGTCCATTAGGGCTAATAGGAAATGTCCTAATTGCCCCTCTCTAGTCTCATATGGTTAAGTCTAGACTAGGTTCAAGTTTGGGGTCAAAATGATCTAGTTTTGAGTCTCTAACTTAACCATTCTAACATGATAAAAATTAGTTTAATTAAATAACTTAATGTTGGGTCTTATGAGCCATGCTTAACTTAATATTGGGTCCCATCTAGAGTTCAAGCTACCCGGGTCACAATACAAGTCGAAACGAGACGAAACTCAAACCCGACTAAACAAATCCAATAAAAACAATATTAAAAATATAAAATTTTCCCAAAATATTAAAATATGAAAAATGACCAAAATTATAATACATCAATTTAATTATTATTAAAATAATCTAAAATTCACCAATTAATCAAAATCCTAAATAATTCAAAAGTCATAAAATGACCAAAATACCCTTAGCCTAAAAAGTTGTAAATAGTCATTCTAATCACATGGTTAGGTCCCCATGGTTAGTCTCTAAGCTTAGCAAAACTAGGGATTAACTAGTTAACCATCAAAATCACAATTCAATATTTTAAATAGTTTTAAATTGATTAAAAATTACCAAAAATTACAACATGAGTTAAATCTTATTATCGATTAATCAAAATTATAAAAGTTCAAAATTACCCTCATTTTAGAAAAGTGGATGTTACACCGACGACCTAACCCGACCTATCATGCGTGCTGCCACCAAGGACAAAGGAAAAAAGGTTAAATCATAAAATACGGTCTCCTCTACGCCAAATGAAGAAAGGGTGAAATCAACAAGGATTGGTACTGATTACTCAAATGACTACGACCAGACCGTTGGAAAAGAGGCATCGCTGGCTTCGACATCTGCAAATCCCAGCTCATTCGAACCTGGCTCATCCCAACCGCCAGGAACGGATAAGCAGAAATAGAAAGAGGCACATTTTGACAAGCCCCTCAGAAAAGAAACGACAATGGGGTTGGATAGGCCCTATAATTTTGACATCTTGGCACAACTGGCCAACACTCCAGCCAGACTGTCATTATTCAAGCTTCTTCGCCTCTCCAAGAAGACTCGAGAGGCTCTGAGTGAGGCATTACAACACCCCGAGTCCTATTTAGGTCAAATACAATAGCCGGAAGAAGACCCCACCGTGTGTCCTCAATGTCACAACGTGATGGAAACCATGCCGATTATCACGTTTTTGCAGCAGGACATGTTGCTGAAAAATAATAAGCATGCCAGATCCTTGTATTATACAAGATATGTCAGTGCTATCAAGGTTGATCATATACACATTGACCCTGGATCGTCCGTAAGCATTATTCCCTATCGCTTACTACATACTCTAGGGATTCCGACGTATTGGATGTCTCCAACCCAGACCACGATTAGTGGTTTTAATAACGGCAAAAGCTACCCATAGGGGAAAATCTGCCTAAAAATCCAAATTGGCGATATGAAGACTGAGGCAACCAACTACGTCATTGACGCGAATACCTGCTATAACGTCTTACTAGGGAGACTGTGGATACATGAATACATGATCATGCTGTCTACCCTACACCAGTACTTCAAATATGTTAATAGCGACGTCGTAGTAAAATCTGAGTTCACAGACATCAATCCCTTCAAAGGGGTCGAACTCTACTACACGAATCTCGTATATTCCAGAAGAATCATCGAAAGGACTCAGGTGAGGACGCTGATGATGAGGCAGAAGCTCAGATCTCCTCCGACGGGCCTATCAAAGTATGATTAAAAGAACACCCTACAGCACTAACGGCCGAGCCTCCACTGAAGGCTCCAATTCCGTTAGTAGTCCGACTGAAAGAAAAGCTGCCAGCAATGGAAAATACCTCAGCTAAGCCCCTCATAGTGAAGCTGCATAGTCCGCCTCTTTCCTCTTCAGTCCCGCCAACTGCAGATACTGGAGATGGTAATTTGAAGGACATTATTGTACCTTATTTTCTTGCATTTGACAATGTAGTTCTGGAGGATGATCTGTCCTATTTTATCAATAAAAGGATGCCTTCAGATTACTTTTCTCTCTTGCTGCATATTCTTTTGAGCAAAATCTGAGGTTGTCGCTACAAACACAAATTGTGCCTGCTTACTTTGTTAGCCTAGCTTGATACATGACGCGTTTTTCATAGTGTAAGTCAGAAAGAAGGAAGAGAAGTCCATTACCTTTGATCGAGTAGAAGGCTCTCGGACCTATATCCCTCGTGAGTCAGAACATGAAATCGATACGGTACAGACTCACCACTACACTCCTCAAGCCCGATGTATCATCTAGAATATAGGATATGATTTGAACAATAATATGGGTCTTAACTACGGCAAAGGTCAACACTTGCCAATCAAGATTAATATCCCCAAGGGAGAGTCTAACCAATATTACCACAAGACCCGCTATAGGAAGAGTTTGAAGATTAATGTCTTCATCCAAGTCTCATGATATTTTACCATCTAATGAAGAAACACACTTATATTCTTCAAACTCTTCCTATGACTCCGACGTCAGCATCGAAGAAGCATTCCGGAAGACGTTATCATTGAATATGACGTCCGTAGAATAGGTCGATAAAGACAACCAATTCTTCGGGCCCTTCGAAGTCGAACCTTGGGCTCAACAACTTGATTCTTAATGGGAGAAATGCTTCAAACAATGCGAGCCTCCAACCGAAGATGAGGTTATACAAGTCAATCTAGGAAATGACTCTTCTCCGAAGCCGATCTTTATTAGCAAAAGCCTAAGAGGGGAAGATCGTGAATCTCTCATCGAGCTTGTAAGAGAATACATAGATGTCTCCGCCTAGAGCTATAAAGATATGCCGGGTCTGGATCCAACATCCATACTACTGTCACACCCTAGAACCAGAATACTGGTAAGTAGGGACGGACCAGGCCATCTACGTATACCAAAGTACTCCCAATAGCAAGTACCACAAAGGAAGCCAAACTATGAACTAAAACCAGCATACAAATCATAGCAACTCTAACGTAAAATAGTAAATATAAGACAAGAATAATGTAAAGCTACCACAGGAATATGAAAGAAAACTAGAAATATGTAAGGAAACAACATGTGAACATATGAATATACAGGGTATGTAGCATGTGATGAAACCGAGCATGTAGGACAAGTGGTAAGGACAAGCATACGAGACATGTAATGAAGCCAAGACTGTAGCATAAATGATAGCATATGAGAAAATAGCAGGAAGCTAGGTACTGAAATAAGATAAACTGGAACAAGACTAGACTAGACTAAACAGGAATGGATACGACCAAACAATGAGTACGGCTTGATACTTTAGCTAACTAGGGTTGTCACAATCCTAATTACTAACATATGCAAGTTTGAGAAATCTGATCCAGTTACCTGCCCTGCATACAACTCGATTGATCCAAGCCAAAAGAAAAACAAGTATAGCAGACACTGCAGTAAGATACACACGTCATAAGGAAGTGCCCCACTCGATGGTGTGCTGGAAGAGTGCTCATCATGATATATAGCTCCAAATCTCTAGTAGATATATATAAGACTGGGAAACAAGGGGTACAGGTAACCGGAAAAGTCTCACCTTCCAATGATCTAGATAATCAAGCTAGTTGTATAGTTCCTAACATATTAATTTAGGATTCCGGGTGTGGCATTCTGCAGAATCCATCCTAGATATGAGACATGTGAGACTAGACAAGATAAGCAAGATTGTGCACTACAACAAGCCACAACAAGACATGATAATATCAAGACAAGAGAGCGCTACGACGAGCCACTATCAAGGAGCTAGACATGTACTTGAATCACGAGTGCGCCATGATAGGCCACTATCAAACAAGCTAGGAAAAGATATGTACAAGAGTGCATCACGACGGGTCACTATTAAAAAAATATTGGACATGGCATAGACTGTAAAGTACAATAATTTTGGAAGGATATAGCAATACATAGTGAGTATAGAAGAACATATGAACATAAGCTAGTGTCAAGTGTATATAGGGTGTAAGGTCATCTAATCATGTTAAGAATTCATTACAGTCGAAGAAAATATCAAAAACAGACAAAAACGGACAGAAATGGACAAAAACAAACAAAAATAGCCTAACCAGATCATCCGACGGATTATTGCGAATTTTTCAAAGTGTCACAGCTAGTCTTGTGGGAAAATTCGGATGATCCGGCGAATTTCCACGGATTATCGACGGATTATCTGAACCGTCACAGAAAGTTGATTTTTTGAAAACTCCAAAACTTGTTTCGGCCATAAAAACTTCGTTTTAAATCGAAATCGGATTTTCAAAAGTCAAAATCGCATAAATTTTACTTCCCTACAACATGGGAGTATTAGTTTTCACAAATTCAAAGATTTAATAGATCAATACCTCAAAATACTCCAAAAATATGTTCTCGGAGAACCGAAATGGGTTTCGATTTCTACCAAACTCAAAATCCATGGTATACATACTAGGTGAGGGCCTCGTATAACATATGTGATCAAGATCCATGATGGTAACACCAGTATCACTCTCGACACCGAGTTTTCTACCAAGTCAATATCGAATTTTAACAGAAAATTAAAACCTAATTCTAACCAAATTTAGAAACATGCATATAGACGAGAATCACATGGAAAACATTTTTAATAAAATGAGTTTAGGACAATTCTAAGCATTTAATACCAAGAAAAACAAAAATGACAACAAAACAATATTGTTCAAGAATTTGGCAAGATGTACTTGCCTAGGTTAAGCTCCAAGCCTAATCTTTCACTCTACCACCAAAAGGGGTACGAAACCACACTCTAGGCCTCAAGGCCAAGCTTCCCTATGCTCTTGAGGAAGAGAAATGAAAGTAAAGAGGGAAGGAAGAAAGAATGAAAAGAAGGAGAGAGAAAGTAAAAGTGTATATATAGAAAGGAGAATTAATCATGACCGTTGGATGGTGATCCATGTCAAGGTCTACGTCAATCGTGGTCGTCCAAAGAAAACCAAGTATCCATTGGATAATAGAGTGCGTCTACACTATTCACAAAAATATCTAAATACTATTCATCAAAATATCTAAAACACTATTTTCGAAAATATCAGGAACACTATTTATGAAAATATCTGAAATCAAAAATATCTCAAATGTGGAATCTGTCCGGACGGTATGCCGTCGGTATACACCGGTATACTGGCGATATGCTAGTCAAGGAGAAAATTTATAAGTTGGAAATTTTATAAAATATTCTGAAAATCAAGAAAATTCGAAATACACTACAAAATACATATCCGTATATAAATATCGATACTATGAGACGAGTCTCACAACTCTCCCCTCCTTAGAAAAATTTTGTTCTCAAAATTTCCTAAAGGTAAGCACCAGAAAACATGCTATTATGATCAAGATAGAAAACTCATAAATCATAAAATCCAACTAGAGTAATGTACAAGAAATGTAAAAGCAATTTAAACACACAGAAACAACAACATCACGAATTCCTAAAATCACACTCAAATAAAAGGTAGAACATAGATATACGAATAAGTATACCTCACGAGTCAAACATATACGGGTAACGAGCTCGGATATCATCCTCGTGCTGCCAAGTCGACTCACGTGGTGAGAGATGATCTCAGAAAATACGAACTAATCGGATAGTTCGGTTCTTGAGAATCTTCTCCCTCCGGTCCAAAATGGATACGGGCGTCTCCTCATACGATAGGTCGGTACCAACGGCCAGCTCAAAATGATCTAGAATATGGCTCGAATTTGAAACATACCGACACAATTGAGATACGTAAAATACGTTATGTACCTCGTATAGCGACGACAAAAGAGCAAGACGATATGATACATCACCTACTCGCTCAAAAATATCGAACGGTCCAATAAATCTAGGACTAAGATTCTCCCATACGCCAAACATAATGACACAATGGGTAGGCAAAATTTATAAAAATATGTGATCATCGATAGAGAACTCAAGATGATGACGATGCTGATCTGCCCAGTGACGCCTCTCTGACATGCCTGACTACTCCAACTGGATGAGCAATCTTCTCTGGACCAAGCATCTGCCTCTCTCCAATGTCATCCCAAACTAGGGTGACCTACATCTCCTACCATACAAAGCCTCGAAATGTGCCATCTGAATGCTCGCCTGGAAGCTGTTATTGTAAGAGAACTCTACCAAATGCAAGTGATCCTCCCAAGAACCACTGAAGTCAAGAGAGCATGTTCGAAGCATATCCTCCAAAGTCTGAACCGTACGCTCCGACTGACCATCTGTCTGAAGGTGGTATGTTGAACTGAAACTCAAACGGGTACCCAAACTCTGTTGAAGACTCTGCCAAAAATATGAAGTGAATTTAAAATCTCGATATGAGACTATGCTAACTGGCACCCCCATGCAATCTGACAATCTACCTCATGTATAGCTCGTCCAACTGTTCTGTAGACTGACCAACTCTGAAAGGTAGGAAGTGGACAACCTTTGTGAGTCGATCCACTATAACCCAAATGGCATCTCTACCAATCGGGGTTCTAAGAAGACTAGTCACAAAGTCCATAGTAATATGATCCCACTTCTACTCCAAAATTAGTAAAGACTGAAGAAGTCCGACTGGTCTCTGATGCTCAGCCTTGACCTGTTGGCAAACTAAGCATCGTACTTGCTAAACTTCACATAAAACTGATGGTCCCGAAGAATCTGAAGAACCACGCGAAGATGTTGCTCGTGCTCTGCCTCAGTCCGACTATAGACCAAGATATCATCAATAAACACTATCACAAACTGGTATAAGTGGGACATGAAGATGCGAGTCATGAGATTCATGAAGATCGCTGCCGTATTGGTCGCTCCGAAAGGCATAATAAGAAACTCCCAATGGCCATACCGAGATCTAAACGTCGTCTTGGGTATGTCCTGCTCTCTGACTCTGATCTGATGGTACCCAGACAGCAAATTGATCTTCAAAAACATAGCTGCTCCACTAAACTGGTCAACAAGTCATGTAACCTGGGTAAAGGATACTTGTTCTTCACGGTCACCGTGTTAAACTGACGATAGTCAATGACCATACGTGATGAACCATCCTTTTTCTTCACAAGAAGGACTGGAGCTCCCCGAGGTGATCCACTAGGACGAATGAATCCCTTGGTCCTAAGCTCCTCAATAGACTGATACATTACCAACAACTCTGAAGGAGACATCCTGCAGACTCTCACTGACACTGGCCCTGCTCCCGGAACCAAATTAATATAATACCCAATCTTCCGAACTGGAGGCATACCCGAAAGCTCCTCGGGAAACACATCGGTAAACTCACAAACTACTCTGGGCAACTGTACCTCCTCGGCTACATCCATCCACATGACCACTGGTGAAGGCTCCACCTCTTCTCTAGAGAATGAGAACTCCTTCTCATTCGGAACATGAAAGATAACGTTGCTAGCATGGCAATCTATCGTAGCGTGTCGAGCACTCAACCAATCCATACCTAGGACGACATCATAATTGCCTATAGGAAACTCTATCAACCTAACAGAAAACTCCCTCCCACATACTATGACTCTACACGAGCCATAGACTCGGTCTACTCCTATTAGACCGTTACCACTAAGTATATTCAACTTTATAGGTAAAGACTCTGGCTCCAAACCAACACGTATCGCAAATCGTACAGATATAAACAAATACAAAGCACCAAAATCAAATAAAGCTGAGGCTGAATGAGAGTGAACGAGAATGGTACCTACAACCACCCCTCTCCAAAGCCGTTTGGACATAATGGGTGAGAATATCGCTCTGACGCTGCTGCGATGCCATAAAATCTCTCAAAACATCCACCAGTGCTCGAACAACACACTCTGGATACTCTGGTTGAATTGGTACTGCTGGCTGAACAGGCATAACTGGCGACTCTGCCCTCCGGTCTACTTTAGACTCTGCCTCTGAATGCTGAGGTTGAGCCTCCCGAACTGGTAGAACTGGTAAAAATTGACCCGCCATAACTGGAATCCGAACAAGCTAATCGGAAGGACTAGGAACAGCGCCCCTGAAAGTTTAAGGACACAAGGATTAAGTTGAGGGAACAGGAAAGGTCAACGATCAAAGCAGATATCAAATCAAAGATCAGAGGTAAAGTGTAATACGAAGGATATCAATAGAGAAGAATT